>PVIJ01009671.1:0-65199 GCA_004024925.1 Scalopus aquaticus
AGGCGGCTGACGCGGCTGGTCTGGCTGGAGCGTGTAAGTAAATAAAATGCTCGTGAAAAAGAACATCAACCGCCACATGCTCTAGCAATCCGTGGCAACATCACCAGGATTGGGTCCTAGAAAGTTAAATTCATGATCTCTGACTTGAGTCCCAGATGTTAAAGCAGCGGCGTGAAACCACACGCGAACGTCGACGCCCGAGGCCCTCTGCCTTGCTGTGCGCCCGCGTGGGCACGCCCACCCCTCACCGCGGGGAGCAGGCTTCTACGCGGGGCGGGAACAGGGACCCGCACGCCATCGACTGTGTTTGGGATCTGGCAGGGTCGTGCCCTGTGAAAGGGAGTTTTTTATTCCTGAAGCGACAGAGGACTCTGCTGCCTCGGAGTTGGTCTGGAGTAAGAGCCGCGGCCTGGGCGCGGGCAAGCAGGGCTCTGGTGCGCGAGCTCCGTTTCCGTCCGGTAAACTGCACCGACAGGGAAGCAAGAGGGACCCCATGGCCCAGAGCAGCTCATCAGGCTCCACTGTTGCAGGTTCTTGGAATAGAAACATGAAAACGAAAGTTAAGACTTAACATGGCTGGTGACGTGGGGACAGATTGGCCCCCACTTGTTAATTGGCCCCCCTTGGAAGGAACACAGGGTGAGCTAGCTGTGAATACTATGAGTTACTAATCCCTTTCTGTCATATACTCAACGTGTGCGACACACCTCGTATTGTACAAGTGTGAGGGAGGCTCTGTAGCCACGATTCCATGGGAAGCGTATCATCGAGCTCAGATTTATTTTTCTTTTCAGTGCTCTGATTTTTATTCCCTATAAAGGATGTTTGCTAAGGACAGTTTATCTGTACCTTTTTACATCACTATACTGAGCTGTTCACTCCAATATCTGTAATTTCGTTATTTAGATATTCCTTGTCACTCTAAGTTGGTAGAAAGCTGTATGTGCACAGATACACACACATGCATGTTACATGTGGATGTGCGCGTGTGTTAACAGTAGTTCAATCAAACATAATAGTATAAGCCACATAGTTAATCAGCATAGAGTTAAGCAAAGTTAATCCACTTTCAATAACTGATACATTCACTAAAACTTGTTTTCAGGAAAACAGTGCAAACCCGAGAAGACAGTCCTTTACACACATGTGAATCTAGTCCAAACCTATAACCTTTTATTCCCACCTTTTTTTTTCTTAAAGGATGGACTATTGGTAACGAAACGGGAACAGAAAAAGTGGTCTCAAGTAGAAAAATGACTCCCCCGCAGCTGTTTTCTAAATACCTGCTCTGTCTTCCAGAGCCTAAACAGTACCTCTGACGGTTTCAAGAGTCTGCTTTTAAATTTATCTATGACTATAATATAAATGGCCAGACTTTTCAAAATAGGTAATTTAGATAGACCTAAAATTTTAAAAGCTCAGGAAATAGTATTAAAAGTGACTCAGGAGAGAACAAAGAGATTGCTCACGGGGAAGGCTGCCCACGTCTTGCTGTTACAGCCTTCAACTCCCTAGTGAGCACGGAGGAACGTGCTCGGGGCAGCTCCATGGCTCTCCATAATCCAGGATAAGCTGTGACCCTATAAAGATTTCCCCGAAACCAAACACATCCTTCTTGAGTTCCCAGTAGCAAAAGGAAGTAACTCTTTACCAATCTCCATCGGGACCTCTGCGCTCTTCTTCCTGTCCTGGCTCTTCTTCTTCCTCCTCTTCTTGTGCTAATTCTTGTTCCACAGCCAAAAGCTCAGCTGATGTTCTTGCAAGTAAGGCTGACACCGCATCCTGGAAAATATAAAAACATACAGCAATTAACATTATGTACTCCGAAAAATGACTTAAACACTCATCCGATGGGGACTGATGCTTCCAGCTGTGAGAAGGAAGCTGGTACTAGACCCAATTCTCCTGCAGAGAACAAACATGAAAGCCAGATAAAACAAGCAAACACAAAACTCCAGCTGGTAGCTGGTATAAAGCCATGAGGAGCAACAAAGGCAGGCAGAACCAGGGGCCCCAGTCACAGGGAGGAGGGAAACGCATGGAGGTGGCACTGTTCTATGTGGCTGCTCTTCCCCTGGGGGTGCCATCGAGGCTGGCGGGGAGGCAGGCAGGCTGCAGAGATGAGCCCACCAGACCTCAGCAGAGCTGGCGGGAGGTGCAAATACTCCAGCTCACTGGGGCAGGCAGGCGGCAAGGGCCAGAGAACACGAACTGTGGGGTGAGTCCACTGTTGTGTGGGGCGCTTCTGTCGAGGCCCTTGCCGTTCCTCAGGTGCGCATGTGAGAGCAAGAAGCTGAGACGCAAACTGAAACCTGGAGGCTGGAGGCTACCTCTGTGGACAGCTACGGCGGCGCCTGGTGGCCTGAGGGAGGGGAAAGCCGGGACTGAGATGCACTGAGCAGGCTGAGCGAGCTGCCCTCATTGCAAGCTGCCTTCCAGAAGAATGTTACTCCTCTTTGGAGAAAGCCACCAGCCAGAGCCCGCACAGTTCTTCCTATAGAATACCCAGCAAGTCCTTGGGAACGGGGCCTGCGGACAGAAAGTCAAGAGCAACGATAGACAACAGGGGCAGAGCCCCGGGGAGCCACAGCCTCCTGCTACAGAGAGGAGAAGGTAAAAAAAAAAATCACAATTAATATGCTCAGAAAATGATGAAATGATGGAGAATTTCCCAAGTAAAAGCACAGAGTAAATTACATTTGGACACACTAGTAAAACTGCTTAAAATCAAAGAAAAGGAGGAAATATCACCAACAGTAAAAGAAGGCTTTCCCTTTTAAGGATCAGCTGTCTTCACCAGCTCAAATCGATGGAAGCCAGATGACAACAAAATATCTTTAATGAGTTCAGAAAAAAAATTGCCCACTTAGAATTCTGAATGAGCAGCCCTCCTTGCCCCCCATCAAAAAAATCCTTCCCAAATGAAACTGAAATAAAGACACCAGCAGACGCGGGCCAAGGGACACCCTAAAGGGAATTCTTCATAAAGCAGGAAAACATCCAAGTGAAGCACAATAATGCAGAAGGGATCAAGTATGCCCTGAACTCGAGGGTGTGGCAACCTGAATGAATAATGACTGTCCCCAAAGCAATGTCACGTCTTGAGGGATTTAACATACATGTAACTAAAATAAATGACCAATAACTGCACAGAAGACAATAAGGGAACAAATGGAGCTGAGGGTTTTTAAATCCTTGCACTAGCGAGGAAAAAGTAAAAGCTCTAATCTAAGGTAGATTCTCTTAGAGATACAGGCTGTAACCACCAGGGAAACAGCAAAAAAACAAAAAAGACTATTAACAGCCAGCTAATATAATAAAAAGGAAATGAAATTTTTAAAATACTTGGTTAATACAAAAGAAAGGAAAAAAAGTGCTAAAAAGATAACAAATAGTAAGACAGTAGGTTCAAATGCAAAATATCACTAATAGCATTAAATGTAAATGAACTAAGTATCTCCATTAAAAGATGATCTTAAGACATGGTAATAAATCAAAACTAACTACATGCTATTTGTAAGTAAAGCACTTCCAGTATCAAAATTCAGAAAGGTCAAAATTAAAATGATAGAAATTGATAAACCTGCAAACACCAACTAAAAAGGGGCTGATTTAGATTTATTAAAACTGGAAAATCAGGGCCTCCCTGGTGGCCTTAAGTCTTAGTGCTATCACTGCCACAGCCTGAGTTCGATCCCTGGCCAGGGAGCTGACACACATATGGCACAGCAGACCTCTCCTGTCTCACTCACTGTGAGTAAAATAAAGAGTTTGACAAGTCTCTGGCAAGATATAGAGAAAAAAAAAAGAAGCGAAGGAACTAATAACTGATACCAGGAATGAAATAGAGAACACTGCACATCCTTCAGTATATGGAAAGATAGTAGTAAGACATAAATAAATGTTATGACAAAATTTTGACTGTTAGGTAAAGTGGACAAATCCTGTGAAAAACAGAACTTATGAAGACCAGTGCAAGTACAGAAAGTCAGAACAGGGCTGACTTCTTAACTAAGAAGTGGACCATCAGCCCTTTCAATGGACACTTCCTGGGCAGAAGCCCTGACGCCCTCACGCAGCTGTTATAGCAAAGCAGAGCACCCACATGGTTTAAGTTACGTGCGATCCTTGAGAGAAATGAGAAAAAAGCCACTGAGAGCATTTCTGCAGGGCTTCTCTCCCAGAATGCTGGTTGACACTGGCTGCTTTTGCACAAAGGTAACTACAGGCTGGGCTGGTGAATGGGAGCTTCTCCCAGGTATTTGAGGAAGACAGGATACCCATCTTACAAAAACTTTTGCAGAGAGTAAAAAGAAGGAATACTTTCTAACTTATGAAGTCAGCAAAGCCTCATTAACAAGAAATTACAAAGACATAAGAAAGAGAGAGACTTATTTCTCTCCTGATATATAATAAAAAAAAAACCCAAACAAAATATTAAAGATCAAGTCCAACAACACAGACACTTTCTTGTACTAAATGAAGTTTGTTCTATTTTAGGAATCCAAGGGCAGTTTAACATTCAAAGGCAATCAATGCATAATCCACCACATTAAGAGAATAAAAGAGAACAACTGTGTAATCATCTTAAGAGATACAGTAAAAAGGTTTGGTAAAATTCAATATTCAAGCATAAAAACACTTTTAGCAAACTAGAAAGAGAAGGGAACTTTCTTAATCTGATAGTGATCACTTATAAAGAACCTCTGAAAAATCATTCTCAATGATGAATTATTGAAAGTCTTCATTTTGAAAAAGTACAGTATGGTCTACAAAGGACAGGAAGGCCAACGGGACACAGGAGAAGATCCAGGAAGAGACCCAGACACGCAGTCACGTGACTGTAACGAAGGTGACACCGCAGAGCAGTTGACAAAGCTTCTTCAACAAACAATGCTGGGCGGGTCAGGCATCCTATGGGTAAAAAGGACTCTTAACCCCTATCTCATACCTTACACAGAAATTAATTTTGAGGGGATTGCAGATCTACATGTGGAAGATAAAATAATAAAGTTTTCATAAGACAATACGGAAAAAAATCTTCCTGACTTCAGGGTAGGTAAATAGTTCTATAGTAGGAAAAGAAAAGCACTAAGGGTAAAGGGCAGAACTGATAAATAAGGCTACAAAACCTGAGTATTGCTATTTACTGCAGACAACATCAAGCAAATGAAGAGGCAAGCCACAGAATGGGAAATGATCGTTCCAACAAATATATTTGATGAAACACTCAAGAATAAAATTCAGAACTGCTACATATATACTTATACACACACATACATTCATATTTGAATCCAACAGAAAAATGGGCAAGGTCTTGAATACACATTTCACAAATATGATATCCATTCAACCCCTAAACATTATAATCAGTTGACTGAACATTTTAAGCAGGGACGTGCGAGGAACACAAGAGCGTGTTCTGAACCTACCTAGATGTCTAAAAGGAAGGGAGGTAAATAGCACTTTACCAAAAGACACAAGGATATTAACAGAGGCACAGGTCAATGAGAAGTAACTCAACTGGCTAACAAGAGCAGAATGGATGAACCATGACACAATTACACCACGACACATCACGCCAGAGCGAGCACAGGGGAAATCTGGTGACATAAAACAGACGCCTCTTACAGACCAGAGGCCGGACATAAAAGGGTATCTACGCAATGACTTTATTATATAAAGTTCAAAGGCTGGCAAAAGAAATACATGGTGATGGAAGTTGAAGTAGAGATCGACTTTAGGAGAGAGTGGTAATGATGAGGACGGGGCCCACAGGAAGATTCTGGGGTGCGGGCAATGCACTATATACCTTAACCTGGGTGGTGGCTACAAAGGTGTGTTTGCTTTGTGAAGACTGGAAATTAAAGTACGGTTTGTGTACTTTGTCATAAATCTCTGCATCACACCTCTTCACAAAAGAAACAAGCTAGACAGTGAGGTTAGAATACAATAAAAAGTGTAATAAAACATGTGTGTATACACATATAATGGGCATTTATATACATGAAGTATATTTATACTATATAAATATATGTATCTCAACACTAGAGCCAACTAAACCAAACACACACCTGTGGCACATGCCACCCCAAACAGCAGAGTACACAGCCTTCTCAAGTGCGTGCGTGTAGAACATTCTCCAGGAGACACAATATGGTAGGCGTCAGAACAAGTCTTAGTATGTTTAAAGCCCTGAAATCATACAAATATGTTCTTCACACTGAAATGAAATAAAAAAATCAATAACAAGAGGAAATAAGAAGAAATGAACACATTTCTATGTAATCAATGAATCAAAGAAGAAATCACAAGGAAAATTAGGATTTATTTTGAGATGTATGCAAATTAAAACACAACATACTAAATTTTGGTAATTTATGAGCTGCTGCTGCAGAAGGAAATTTGCAGCTTTAAGTATCTACATTGAAAAGGAAGCTCTCACATCAATAACCTAAGTTACATCTTGAGAAAATGGAAAAAAGAGCAAAATCAATCTAAAGCAATCAGAAGGAAGTAATAAAGACTCTAGTGGAAATTCATGAAACTGAGAATAAAAAAATTAGAGAAAATCAACAAAACCAAAAGTTGCCTCTTCGAAATGATCGAGAAAGGCTGACAAATCTTTAGCTAGGCAGAACAAGAACAACAGAGAAAGCTCAAATGACCAAAATTAGGAATGAGAGGACTTTTATAGAAGATATACAATGGATCACAAGAAAATACATTCAAAACCACATGTCATTAAATTAGACGACCTAGATGAAGCGGGAAATTCTTAGAAGAGACAAGCTGCTGACATGTACACAAGAAGCAACTTCTGAATAAAATGCAAGAATGGTTCAACATCTGAAAACCAAGAAACCATACAACTGTACATATAATAAAGGACAAGGCCCTGTGATGATGAACAGATGTAGAAGAGTATTTGTCAAATCCCACAGCCTTTAATGATTAAAAAAAACTCAAACCACTCAACAAACTAGGGAAGAAGAAGACTTCCTCAATTTAATAAAAGGCATCTACCTAAAACTCACAAAATCATACTTAATTGTGAAAGACGAAAATTTCCCTTCTAAGATCAGGCAGAAGAAAGGATGGTTGTTCTTGCTATTTCTTTTAATATTGTATTGGAAGTTCTAGCCTGGTCAAATTGGCAAGAAAAAGAAATAAAAGATGGTTTCAAAGGAAGAAGCAAAGCTAACTATATCTGTAGCATATATGGTTGTCACATACAAAAAAACCCTAATGAATCACTAAAAAAATATTACAACTAGTAAATGAGTCAGCAAGGCGACTGGACACAAGACAGACACAATTATGCAACAAATAATCTGAAAATGCAATGAAGAAAGTATTTCCGTTTACAATAGCATCAAAAAGAACAAAGCACTTAGAGATGAATTTAATAAAAGTAGTATAGATGTGGATCCTGTAAACTACAGAACACTGTTGAAAGAAATTAGGAAAAACATCCTGTATTCATGGATGTTATGATGACAACTTGCTAAATGGATCTACGGGCTCAATACAACTTGTGCAAATCCTAGTTGCCTTCATTATTATTTTTTTAACAGAAATTGACAAACTGATACTAAAATTCACATGGAAATGTGAAGGAGCCCAGACCACTTTGGAAAACAAAAACAAAGCTGGGTGACTCTCACTTCTTGATTTCAAAATAAGGATATAGCTCCTGTTACCCAGGCGGAATGGTACTGGTGTTAGTACAGACATACAATTTAATGGAACAGAATGAACAGTCAAGAAATCTAAGTGTGCACACTTGTGGTCTACTGATTTTTGACACAAGTGCCAAGGTATTTCAATGGAGAAAAAAATCAATTTTTCAATAAGCAGTAACTGAGTCACAGACCCATATAAAAAAGAAAGAAATCGAACTTGTTCTTCAGATCACACTTAAAAAACAACTCAAATGGGTCAGAGACCTGAAAATAAGAGTGACTGTTAAAGATCTCAGCTGAAAGCAATGAGTAAATCTTTGTAATGTTAGGTTGGCCAAAGCCTTCTTAGATACGGCACTAACAGCATAGACAATAAATGAAAGCAGACATCAAAACCTCAAAATTTTATCTTATAAACAAAACCATTAAGAATGAGGACAACCTACAGGATGAGAGGAATTACCTGCAAGTCGTTTATTAGGTAAGGGAACAGAGGAGTCAATAAGGAAAGACAAGCAACTAATTTAAAAAAGAGACAAAGCGTCTGAAGTGATAGTTTTTAAAAAATGCATTAATGGTAATAAGTCCATGAAAATAGGTTTAACATCATTGGTCATTAAGGAAATGTGAAACAAAATCATTAGATACTACTTCACACCCCCTAGCAAAGCTAGAACAAAAAAGACAGTGGGTAAAGGTGGAGGGAAACTGGAACCCTCACACATTGCTAATGGGAAAGTGAAGTGATGTAGCTACTTTGGAAAACAATTTGGCAATTTCTCAATATCGTGAACATAGTTACAATATGACCTAGCAATTCTGCTCCTTGGTATGTTCCCAAGGGAACCAAAAACATATGTCCACACAAACTCTTGTGTACAAATGCAAAGAGCAAGGAGTTATCACTAGGAGTTAAAAAGAAAAAGTAGGGGCCTCCCCGGTGGTGCAGCGGTTAAGCACTGCACTGTGGAGCTGTCAGCAGTGGCTACGCAAGTTCGACGCCCGGCCAGGGAGAATACCACATGGCCCGGCAGACCTCTCCTGCTTCGCCCGCTGCTCCCCTCAGCAGTGTATTTCTGATCTGCCTGTTCTGCTACCCGCTCTGTCTCTGGTGAACCCTCTCGCCGACCCACGCCTCTGGCCTGTACCCCAGTTTGTATGTATAAATAAAAAATAAATCTTTGAAAAGAAAAAGTAGCCCAAATGCCCATCAGCTGGTGAACAGATAAACAAAATGTGGTATAGCCCCATGACGGAGTATTTTACTTGGGAATAGAGAGGAATGAGGTACTAATACATGATACAATATGGATACACTTTGACAAGATTATGCTAAGTGAAAGAAGCTGGTCACAGAGAATTAATATTGTGTTATTCCATTTAAATGAAATGTCCGTAATAAGCAAGTTTTTAGAGACAACAGGATTAGCGATTGTTGGGGAGTGGAGGTTTCTTGGGGAAGATGACAACATTCTAAGATCGAGATGACAGTTGCAAAGCTCTGGGAATATATTAAAAGCCATATTTCAAATTGTGTAATTCAAATGCAAACTGTATGCTTTAAGTGGGCAAATTGTATGGTATGTGAATTTTACTGTAATAAAGCTATTAAAAAGCATCATAAAAGTAATCTTAGAGGCAGAAATCACATTTTACCCTTGTGTATGGCTTACTTGGTAACTACAATGAATTGGTATGTCACAGAAGCCTTGCCAACATATCTGTGTTCTTTTTACCACCTACCATGACGTCCACAGCAGCTTCTTGCACATTGTGGATGCTCATAAACCACCGTTGCTTAATTTTCTGGCTTTTGTCTTTGCTCTTTCCTCATATTTATCTCAAGTGTGCCTGAGTCACACAATAGCCACAGATGCCGTATCACTGAAGAAGGGCATCACAAAATATCCTTTAGTAAATTTTTTTCAGTGTTGAAGATGACTATTGGTTAAAACTTTTTAATAGAAAATTTTGATGGGTATTGATGTGACAAATGGAAAACTAAGACTGCAGGCTTAATGATTTCACATTTGTGGAACAGACTTCCAAGGTAAGGCCTGGAGATGGGATCAAAGATGTGAACACAGTGGATGAAAATTTAAATAATTTAAATCAAAAGGTCTTCCATGGTCACTTAAGTCAATGATGCCTCCATACTGGTTTATTTTTACGGAAGGAAGAGGGAGCAGAAACAAGAGATCCTTTATAAACTGCACGCGAGACAAAGCTGGCATTTATCTTTCTTTTTGCTAGGAAGCTGAGAGGAAAGTAAAGACAGTGAACTTAAATAACAACACATAGATATCATAGCATTCTTCAGCTCATTTGATTAAATTTCATGACTTTTTTTTCTCTAATTTTAACTCACCAAGTCTATAGAATCTACCAGTGGCTGGCTGGGTTGAAACACACAGTCTTCGTTGTCATCTTCATCCTTTGTGCAAGGTATTTGCTTAGAAGGAAGCAAGTTATACCACAGAGTGAAAAGCTCGCTGGAAAATGGCAAACCTGCCAGGCTGATCTGAGTTCCAGCCTAAGTGGAATGAAAGAACAAAAAGGGGAAAAGGAGGAAAGAAAAGGACATAATTAAGATTATTGAGCAAGTTTGTTTTAGGCTAACAACAACAACAACAAAAATGTATTAATCATGATATAAGCATTGGTAGATTTTTAAAAAAACCTGGAACTATCTAAAATTTCTGAAATATGAGAAATAGTCCCCAATATAAAAGTCAACCCTGCAATGATTTGTCAGACACTATTTTGCCAATGACTTAAAGACGCAATGTTTTGTAAGTGTGGGGTTGATTTTAGGTGGGAAGTCTAAAAATATAAATGGGAAATAAGCATAAACCATATTTCTTGTAACATACCACAGAGTGAGGACTGCACACACAAAACCCATTTCCCTAAAAATTTTTAGACAAACAAAATCTCTACTCTGGTTCCTAAGAAACCAGATAGTAACATTTTTCTTTGGATAAGTTAGTAGCATGTCAATGAAGTGAAAGGCAAAGGACTTTCATATTCTACCAAATCACACATTTCAGCCAAAATCTAAATTAAGCCGGGACCTTCTTTAAAGGGTATCCCTGAACAGATTTCCTGACTCTACTGGCTCTTCCAGCATGTTCCTTAATAGGCCTGTTACCTTTGCGTCTTTTCTAACTTTCTTTATGGTTAGACAACATTATCAAACATTTTTCACATGAAGAAAAAGAAAACCGTAAGAAATCAATCGCTCTTTTCAACTTCATTCATGGTGAGTGTGGTGTTTCGTGCCTCCTACTGGGCTGCAGGAGACCACGCTGTGTTCTCATCACTGGGGCTCACCCTCACACCCCTGTATTTGAACGTGGACCCCCACACGCCTGCATTTGAATGCCGTATACCGTCTGCTGTTTTGTAGTGGCTTTCTGGTCACTGCACAAAGGTGTATTACACTCACTACTGGTTCTGTATGAAGTGCTGCTGTTCAGCATTTAAATACCCTAAGAGCAACGCTTTTTGTCTTTCAAGCGGTTCTCCTATCAGGTCTGGGAAGAATGAGTGGACTGAAGGAACGATAAACTCAGTATCTTGCTTAACTGCAATCTGTGCAGTGAATTATACGCGGGAGCCTTCAAAACTTGGTCCTGCTATTCACTAAGCTGTGTGGCTCTGGACACATGAACTCTCTAAACAGATCTTTATCTGAAGACAGTGGCTAATCAGACCCTTCTCATAAGACTGGCATAAGGGTTAAATGAAATAATTTAAATAAAGCACTGAGCACAAGACTCAGACTGGAAATGATAAGCAAGATCCACAGTGACAGTTACATCAGAGGTCAAAGTTCTTCTTTGACCAAAGGGTCGAAATGGAAAGTAAATTTAACAGAAAACCATAACTAGTCAGGGTATTTTAAAGGTCTGGAATAAGGGGATGAACACCAGAAATCACTACTTCAGAGTGGGTCACCTACTCGATGTGCCTGAGGCTTTGGGTAGATTGTAGTGGCTCCAGGGCTAGCAAATGGCAACTCGCCAGTTATTCTCAGCACATCCATCCCAAGTGCTGTTTGACACGATCACGAAGAAACCTACCAGGCACTCCTCTCTTCGGTGCTTACTAACAGAGCAAAGGTCCACTCTCAGGGTCTTCTGCTGCAAGGCTGTTTGGGAAATGGCGGCTCTGAACACATCATTGAATAAAATGGCTTCTGTGGCTGGATGGACTTTAGTTCGAAACAGACAGCTGACGTCGGTTGAGGAAGGAAGTAGAGCGACCCGAAAATATCTGCAAAGCACAAGATAAAGTGGATTTCAGAGGCACTATAATGAAACTGGATTCCCAGTGGGTGCTGGAAATCATCTGCAAGAGAGACATGGGGGAGAGGGGGCTCATCGTCCACCTGAAACTCTGTGGCATCTCCGCACCCAGCCGGAGAGAGGCCCCGATTTGAGCCCACCTGTGCTGACAGTGCCCTGGGCTTGCAGAGGCCCAGCCTGCCACTCCCCACAGGGCTGGGGCAGCAAAGGCGCATGACAGGCAAACCACGAGGAAGGGAAGATGAACTCAACACTCCCCCTGCCCAAGGACACCTGGCCCCATCCTAGGCTGTTTCCGAGCCAGGGCAGGGAGGAACTCTAGGAATGGGCCAATGCGCCAATGTGTCCCCACAGGGTCTCTGAACAAGAGACCCTGGTGAACAGTACCCAGGAAGCGAACACCTTACCCCACCAGAGAAGGAGAAAAGCTAAGTAGCATCATGTTACGAAAATCTATAGCAGAGGAAGGGTAACAGTTCCAGAGCGCCACAGGTCTGCATCTCAGAAGCCCCAGCTCTGACAAGTGTTTTTTTTTTTTCTTTTTTTTTTTTTCATACAGCTGGGGTACAGGCCAGAGGTGTGGGGCGGCGAGAGGCCTCACCAGAGACAGAGCGGGGAGCAGAACAGGCAGATCAGAAATACACTGCTGAGAGGAGCAGCGGGCGAGGCAGGAGAGGTCTGCCGCGCCATGTGGGATTCTCCCCGGCTGGCGTCGAACTCGCATCGCTGCTGCCGACATCTCCACAGTGCAGCGCTAAACCGCTGCGCCACCAGGGAGGCCCCTCTGACAAGTGTTTTAAGGGCCTTACGCTTTCTAAAATTCAGCGAGGAGCTAATAAAAGAACAGGAGCTTGTAAAAGTACTTTTCAAGTGGATTTGCTCAGCACACACTGCATGCGGACTCAAAATTCTTGGCAACAGCACAGGTTTCTTCTTTTAGATCCCAGAAAGAAGACACCCCTTATAGCCCCGGCCCCCCATTTCCAGCTTGTCTAAGTCATATTCTGAAAGATGCCTTGCTCCAATTATAAAAACTCTACATTCAAATGCAGAATTGAGCATGTCACACTATTTTGGTATTTTATGTCAACATTAATTGTGGAGATGCAGCTTGGAAAATTTAGTGTATGATAGGGCACGGCCGTCCAGGCTGGAGACTTGGCAGGCGGAATCTTCTCTCTCTTCAAGGAAAAGCAACAAGGTGAGCTCTGGGAGTGCTGGGAAGGATGGAGGGGTTCCTGCCTCCTCGACTTCAGTTTTACTGTGAGTGTTTGCATGAGTAAGAGCTAAAGTCACAGGGGAAAGGAGGTCGGGGTGCTTCTCCTCTCCTTCTACTGTAGTGGGGTCCCTCACAGGTTGCTGTTCAGCAAGACTGGGCTGACAGGTGAACTGAACACACCCCATTTTCATGTACAAGAACTGGGAACTCCTCCAACCCAACAGAAGTCACCATTAGGCCACTATGAGAATTAAAATTATATTTCAAAATAGGATCAGGTCTCAATATTGCATATACCGAATTTCTGATTCAAAAGGGTGGTAACGTCCTGCTTCCTACTTGCAAATAACGAATCACTAGAATAACCCAATTTGCTCTTTCTCCCGGTCTCCTTTCTTCTTGGTCTTTGTGCTGACTGAGACAGGACTGGCCCGGCTGAGTCTTCTCCAGATCTTAACTGGACGAACTGATTGACCACGGAGTAGAATTATCACGGATGGGTGATTTTACTTACACTTTTGAAGTGTGAGGTATCAAGAAGGCATGAAGATTTCGGAGTTGTGCTAGAATCACCATGAAAGTTGACCGTTTTGAATCATATCTGTCAAAAGAGACGTTGATGAGGTGAGGGAAAAGCACCACAGAAGGTTCTAGAATCGCCCCTTCCCTCACGCTCAATCTTTTACCTGAGTCCGATTTGCACCTGGGCAGTCTCCATGACGGCAGCATCCTCTTCACCGTAAGTAGCATCTTCAACTTCGCTGGGCCTGGGGATGGGGACAGCAGGCATAGAAGGGTTCATCAGCAGGGATAGTGGTTGCTATGGTGACTGTTGCCCACCACGATGCTGGAAAAAAACCTGAATCTACGGTGGTCCTTTACCACCCCCGAGGAAGCGGGCCAGGGGGAGAAAGCTGACCAGACTGGTAGGTCTTTCTTCCCCTTGTCAAGAGGAGTTTGCCTCTGAGCCTTTAGGGGAACAACTCTTTGTGCCTGACGTTCCTAAGACTCTGTGGCACCCCGCACCCCGGAATACCATCTAGGCCCCAGGAAATGTACTGGGGAAGCTCCGTGCACCCAGCAGGCGCCGGCCATGCTGCTTCTCACTAATGCCCAGGTCAAGCCTCAGAGAGGGTCTGTTGTCTTTGAGCCACTGACCGGTGCACGCTCTCCTGGGCTGATGGCACGCTGCCGTTATTTCAGGGACGCCATCTCATTCACACCTGCAGCCCTTACCGCCGCAGGAAAGGGGGGAGGGGGGCAAACAGCTTCGCACGGAACAGCACGGAACCCCTGCCCGGCCAGGAGAGGCATGGCGCAAAGCACCCCAGCTCCTTACTGTTTGATGAAAGCTTCGTAAACCCCGCTGTCTCCCGCCACGGACTCGTCAGACACAGCAGCCGACACGCACGTGGCTTTCTCCCCGAGCAGGTGGATGCCTCTTCTTTTTGGCAACGATTTTTCCATATCTAAGGAAGGGAAGTGATAGAGCTAACTAGGGCTTCTGACTGGGAAAAGTTCAGTGTATCACACACACACACACACACACACACACACACACACACAGGGAAAAGTTCAGTGTATCTCACACACATACACATGCTGGGAAATTCATTGTAACACACACACACACACGACCTGGCGACGAGCAATCCAAAATGAAATTCCACCCAAGAAGCAGGGACATTACTTCCCAGCGACCCGCTGGTAGATTTGGGGCGCGGTGACTTGTCAGTTCCTGGGACGCCGTTTATTTTGGTCGCTGCTTGTGGGAGAATATGGCTGCTCTTTGTCCTGAGATATTTTAAGGGACAGACCCTCCGCAAGTCCCCTCCCCGGCCTCCTTTTTTGGGGTGCTGGCGGCAGAGCCCCCAGACGCGGGGGTGAGGGCGCCCCTCGGCAGTGGCTCCGTTTCTAAGGGCGGCGGCTACTCCAGGGCAGGAGGCTCCTTGCGCCCCCTTCTCCCCATTCTCCAGGCCCCCCTTCTCTGCCGTGGCTCTAACGGAGGCAGAGGAAAAACGAGTCTTGGACATACAGAATTTGCCAGCAGCGAACTGTGGAAAAATACTTTGTGCTCCTGAATGTTTAGCACCAACTACGACGGACCTTGTACCTCTTGCTCCGATACCCCCAGCAGTCCCCCGCGGTGAGCAAGACGCGCTCACTGAGTCGCAGGCTGGGTAATAAGCCTGCCGCGTCTTTCATCCTGGTGAGAGCCGGCGCAGGGCCGGGGCTGGTGTGCGTTTCGCCTCCCTTCTGAGTTGTGGCTTTACATCTGGTTAAGATGTTTAAGTTTTAAGGCTTCGGATTATAGGCAGGCTGGCGGCATGTCCCCTTTCATTTCTGGTAGAGGGAGTGCGTCCTCCTTGAAGATGAAGTCCCCGCACTCGCCCGCCCCCTCGGGAGGGGCGAAGGTGATGGCTTGATTTATTGATTACCCCCAGGAATAACCACAGCCACCGAAATCGACTTTGACAACGACAGTGACCGACTGTGGGAGGCCTTGGTAGTTACTTCACCTTGGTTTCTGCCATCCAGCAGGGATCGGTGCTGGGGAGCGACGTGCGTGTGAAAGGACGTCTTCAGCACTGAGGGGGCGGACAGCGCCACCGCCAGGACCCACCTGCTGCCTGGCAGGTCACACGGCCCCAGCCCCACCAGCGTGGAGACCTGCAGGGACCTGGTCCTTACGGCTGTTCTCACACACAAACCTGAATTTTATTTACCAACAAAGGTCTTCGGTATAGTTGGATATATTTTCCCTGGGGTGACTTTTTCACAGCAGTTTTCTCATGTGAAACTAAATTTCATAGTTAAAAGCCACTTCGTGGGCTCTTCCGGGACACCAGGCTCTAGGCAGCGGTGTCTCAGAGGCAGCGGACGCCCTGGCAGGGGCGAGGCCAGGCCAGGCTGCTGCAGGCAGGGGCGAGGCCAGGCCAGCACCGCGGGAGGGATGAACCCAGGGCAGCTTCCGGCATTGTCCTCACTTACCGCCCCTCCCAAGCGAGGGAATGTTGAGAAGTGGTCACCAAGAACACTCCAAACACACAAAGAGCAAAACAGCTTTGAAATGCTCGAGAAAAGTCAGCTCTTCCAAGTCAAAAGGACAAAGCCCCCGCTTCTTGTCCTCCGCTCCCTCCAAGTGTCAGCGCCGCATGGGAAGAAGCGCGTTCAGCGGTCTGTGTTGCTTCTCATCCGCGCGCTGCCACGGGCCTGGGTGGGGTGCCCAGTGCCAGGCGTGGAGGTTCCACAGATGCATCAGCCTCCCAGGCCCCACAAGGTTCACTGGGGTTGAACCCCATTCTGTTCATGACAAACAATCCTGCCAGGCGGATGATGTGCTCCCCTGCATAAGGCCAGTCGGGGGCAACCAAACTGCAGGCGTGGGGGGCGGCTCCAGGGCGCTGCACTCCTTCCCAGAGGCACGGGAGCCCCAACAGGCTTCTGCTGGTTGGGGCCATTATGACAACACCATTTCTGCACCTTTTTTTCCTGGTACTTGATTGGTTCAATAATGTGGTTCTGGTAGCTCTGGCGCCTGCCAGGCAGGAGCACACAAACCACACCGATGGCATCTCAGGCAGGCGGGTTTCAGACACGGATGAGTCAGACTTGTCTATCTCTTTAAACATCTGAGTTGGCCACTCAACAAATACTTAGGATTCCTAAGAGGATAAACACTAAACACACACACACACACACCCCGCACTAGGAATCACTTCCAAGGAGGCCGGGCTGGTCTGGCTGTGGACACTGCGGCGCGCAGACCTGAGCAGAGCAGACCCGGGCCTGCATTTCCCATTTCATTTTGAGCACAGACCCCACTGGCGATCGGGTGCCAGCAAGGGCACCGCCCTGCTTTCTTCACACCCACATCTAATACAGTGCACGCTTCTGCCTCGCCAAAGAAAGCTGTTTTAAAATCTTCAATCTTCCCTGTTCTGTCTCTGAGCCGGGTCGTCTTCTTGGGCTGCAACTAGCGCGGTGGCCAGCAGGTGGCAGCGCACCCCCACTCATGGGAACCGGCCTGGACTGCGCCGCGGGCGGGCAGATGGAGACTGGCACCAGAGGAGAGTTGTATTTATACAGAATTCCCTGAGCGATCTGAACATTGAACCCTTGTACTAATTATCTGGTATGCTAATTGCCTGGGTTTTAATCTGTTTCAGGCCAACTTTTCAAAGGTCCTCTTCTTTACCTTGCAATTTCAGAACCAGCACTGATCTGCACGGACGAAGCGGCTCACACAACACCGCGCGCAGCCCCTGCGCACGGAGGCGTCGGGACAAGGGAGCGGGTGCGTGGCCGTCGCACCTCAGGCCAGGCAGGCGACCGACACCGGGCACGGCCGCGCCGCGGATGCTGAGACTCGCCGGCAGTGCGGACAGCAGGCCCGCACCCCGTTCCGGACCCCCCGCCCTCCTCCTGGAGATGCCCAAGAGGGAGCCCGCATGCGAGGCCCCACTTACCCGCAGCCCCTCCGTACAACGGCTCCCGGGCACCTCCGGAGTCCTCCAGCGGCGGCCGGGACGCACCGCCCGCCTCCGAGTCCAGCAGGATCTGATTTTCGCCCAGGCCCATGTCTGCAAAGTGGCCGCTCAGCTCGCAGTCCTCGAAGTCGGCAGCGAACTGGTGCAGGGGGGCGTCGTGGGCGGACATGGGGAACGGGCCCTCCAGGACCAAGGGCGAGCCAGGCGGGGACAGCGAGGACAGGGAGGACCGGGAGGACAGGGAGGCCACCGACTTGGGGGCCTCGGTGGGCGGGGGCGTGTGGCCCGTGGCCGTGGCCGTGGCCGCCCCGCTGGCGCCGCTCTGGCCGGGGGACTTGGCCACTTCGTTCTCGTGGATGGTGGTGATGGGGCCGGAGGGCATGAAGCCCCCCTTGTCCTGCAGCAGGAAGTCCAGCTTGTACTGGTAGTCCACGTCCAGCTGCTCCCCGGGGCTGCTGTAGTAGAGCTCGCTGGAGCTGAGGGAGTTGAGCGAGCCGCGGCTGGAGGTGTTGAGCGAGCCGCGGCTGGAGGCCAGAGAGCCCAGGCTGCTCCCCGACGACACAGACAGGGTGCTGGCGGACAGGCTGCGGGGGAAGCACAGGCTGCAGAGGCGGCTGGAGGAGCCCAGTCCAGCCCCCCCGCCCCTCCCGGGGCGCACCCAGGCACCAAGGACTTCGGAGCCAGGGCAGGAGGCTCTCCCGCATCCTCCCGTGTTTGCCCACCAACATTTCCAACCCGGCTCTCGGAGTGTTCTTTAGACAGCAACTCTATTATTAAAAATCACGGCTCTTTTGCAAGAGTTAGAAAAAAAACACCATCAAATCCCAGGGGACAAAGCTACCTGCAGAGTCTGAAGCAGCCGTGCAATTTAAAATACAGCAGTGGTCGGGTATAAACTGCATAGTTATTTTGCTTTGAGAAAAAATTTTGATGTAGAAAAAGACAAGCTTGTGAAGAGAGTGCGAGGCAAAGGCCCCGAGTGCCCGCCTCCCGTCTCCTCTGTGCTGGGCAGGAGTCCTGCCTCACCTCCCTCTTAAAGAGCAAGGATGGGCCAGTTTTTTTGTTTTGTTGTGGGTTTGTTTTTGGTTGTTACTATTTTCCCCCCGATCCGTTATTTGGTTCCCCTATATTGCTCCTGTAAGTGAAACCATCAATATTTTTCTTTCTCCTTCTGACTTATTTCACTGAGCATAATCCCGTCTAGTTCCATCCATGTTGCTGCGAATGGCATGAGTTTATCTTTTTGATTGCTGTATAGTATTCCACTGTGCATATGTAGCACATCTTCTTGATTCAGTCATCTGTTTTGGGGCATTTGGGTTGTTTCCAAGTCTTACCTATTGTAAATAGTGCTGCAATAAACATAGGGTGCAGGTATCCTTTTGAATAATCCACAACAAAACAAAATAAAAATAAACTGAATCACTGTAAATCAGAGACACTCTGTGGGGCGGGGGGAGAGAGAGGGGGACAAAACGAGGGTGGGAAGAGCACAACGGACTACGGTGATGGTGCAGGGTGAACTGATTGTGGGGATTCTAGGGAGACTACACCTGGGAAAAGAAAGCAAATGTACAAAAATGAACAATGACGTAAAATATACATAAATAAATACCAAAAAAAAAAAAAAGCAGGGACGCTGCGAAGAAACGCGTTGTCCCAGCAGGAAAGTACTGAGAGCTAAACTCTGTCTTCTTCCCATGACATACTCCAAACTCATTTCAGATATGACCCTGGGGGGTCATGAAAAAAATCTGTGCAACTTTAAATTTGGTCCCTCAAGTCTTAATTGTACTAGTTTCACTTTTTTTTTTGAGTTTTAAAGAGTTGAAAATAAAAAGTGATCAAGGATGAACTGCACTCAAATCGTTTCCCCTCTAGACCCAAACAGGTTTACCTTTTAAGTTGTGAATGCAAATAAGTAGTTAATTTAGTAGTTTCTTCAAGTTTTTGTAGTAGCTCTTTTCTTCGTTCTTCTAATTTTAACCTAGAAAAATCACAGAAGTGAATTTATTTTCAAGGGATTACAACAAGGCATGAAATCTGGCAGAAAGGAAAAGGTTCTTGTTATACAAACATCAGGTGTGAGGAGGGGGACCCCAGATGAAATGAAAGGGAGAAAACCCAGCAACAGGTGAGAAACAGCGGCAGAACCAGCCAGTGCCAAGCCAGATGAGGAGATGGATGTCAACCCTCTAGCACTGCCAAAAATTTAAAAATTTTTGGTATTCTAGAATTTTCTTAAATGGGTAAGACACCTCTACCGCCTCTGGATCCACGTCACTAAAGCCTTCAGCGGTTATATTAACCGGCAAAGACCATCCTAAGAACTGAACTTGGTGAAGGACGGCTCCGAAATAATAGTCAGTGATTAAATTGCCCCAACATTAAGTTGATGAGTATTTTAGCAATTAAAAAATGTCAGTCCATAGTGTTACTGTGAGCGAGTAATTTGGGGCTTACCTAAAAAGAGGTAAAAGTGATTTCCTTTCCTGCCTGCCGAGCATTTCACCACCCGCCCCAGGTCGCCAGCAAACTTCCCCCGCCTGCGGCTGTTTACAGGGTTTCTAAAACCCGGGGCTGGTGGAACCCCGGGGCTGGGCACCACATTCACGGAGAGCGAGCGCCTGGGGCTTGCTGGAGACGCTCCCGTGGCAACTCCAGGGGCTTCGGCCAGGGCAGGCAGTGGGCAGCGGGGTGGGGTCAGGGCCCGGCTGCTCGGCCGCCCGCCGGCTCCCGGGGGACCGCCGCCTCAGGGTCTCGCCCTTCTCAGCTCTGACACGGCCACCCAGGCCTGGGTGTGGCTGTCCCTGTCACTAAAGGGACTCAAGGAGCAACGTCCGCAACGAGGCCCGGCAGCCAGGGACACCGGGCTCGCCCACGGCCCGCGAGGGTGAGGGGAGAGGAGCTGCTTTTGTGTGGACAGAAGCCCAGGACCCCGATTCCAGCCGCTGACACGTCGGGCATTTCAAGCCGTAAGGAAAGGAGTCCGTGTTCTATTTACAGGCTCGCCGTGCTTTGCTGTGTCCCCAACACAATTTCACCGATTGTTAAAGCACAGAAAGGAATTCTTGTCACTCTGTTTACGACATCAAAGGCTGATGAATTCTTAATTCGCACCCTCCGGAGAAGTATGTGAAGAGGAAAAGTCCCTAATTTTTTTTTTTTTAAAGATTCATCCATTCATACACACAAGCTGGGGCACAGGCCAGAGGTGTGGGGCGGCGAGAGGGTTCACCAGAGACAGAGTGGGGAGCAGAACAGGCAGATCAGAAACACACTGCTGAGGGAGCAGCGGGCGAGGCAGGAGAGGTCTGCCGCGCCATGTGGGATTCTCCCCGGCCGGCGTCGAACTGGCATCGCGAGCCGCTGACAGCTCCACAGAGCAGCGCTCAACCGCTGCGCCACCAGGGAGGCCCCCTAATTTTTAATCTCTTAAATATAAACAAAAACTCAAGAAGGAAAAAAAATAAATACAAAGTGGACTCACTGAATTAGGAGGACTGTAAAGACCCACAGAGTCCCCCAAATCTACTGAGACCCGCGTCTTCTGAAGCAGGAGAGAACTCTCTTGAAGTCAGTTTTGAAACCAAACACCGCACACGTGAGTAGAGGCTCTCGTGGCGTTTTAGGGGCTGCTGAGCGGGCACCAGAAGCTGGTCCTGAGCGTGTTCAAACCGCGACGTAAACCCAGAGCTTTGGCCGTGCCGCTCCAGGACGGTCCTGCCTCGCCCTCCTCCGGGTGACGGCTCGGGGCTGCTCCCCCACTCTGTCCGCTCACCGCTCCTGGGGCCTGGCTTTCGTCTCCTCCCGCTCCTGTTCCCCAAGCAGGTCGGAAGCCCCCAGAGGGCAGGGACCGCTCCCTGCTCCCCCGCTGCCCCACCGGCACGCCCTCTGGCGCTCTAGGGCTACACAGTAGCTGAAAGTTCATGTGAATTTAGCTTCTTCAGAGCCCAACATGCAGCAACAGCCCAGAATCTCTCTTGAAAGGAGAAACCCAAACAGAAAACAGGAAAATTGGGGGGCACGCAGCCAGTCTGGGCGAGACGCAGTCACCAGGAAGGGCTACAGGCGTGGGGCAGGGGCACCTCCTATGATTGATGCCCACCCCCGACCCGGGGCTCTCCCGAGGGTGCAGCCGCCTTTGCTTGCGGCTTCGAGCTCAACAGCACCATTCAGAGGGGGAAAGACCTGGGAGAGCGAGGAAGAATTGGGGTGAAAACGAGAAAGTGGACAGAACATGGGGCGGTGACACCAGGGGACTCTAAGGTGGGCCACACGTGCCTGCAGGGGAGGGAAGGGCCAGCTCACCTCAGGAGGAGGGTCTGGGTTCCAGGGTGCAAGGAGATATGGGCGCTGTGGGGCAAGCGGCCCCCAGGGGAGCAGCCAGGAAACCCGAAGTCGCGCAGGTCAGGTCAGGGAAGAGGAAATTCATGTTCCTTTTTTTCTTTTCGGTGACACTAGTCATAAGTGACTTGACACATTCAAGTGACTCGGAAAATCAACTGCGCAACACATCACTCTCTTCTTACTAACATCCAGTCGTGGGGGGCGGTGCCTGCCCCCACAGGGCACAGCCTGTGGCCTCAGGAGATGCACGATCCCTGGGGGTTAGTGCTCGAGGGCGCCCCTGCCTGGCGGGTCCCAGCCTGGGGGTCTGAACAAGCTACTCCGCGTCACACAAAGGCCACAGAAGAGAAGCCAGGAGCTCCGATCTCGCGAGCAGTGACAGCCAGCACGGGAAGCCCCGCTGGCCTGACTGTCACACCACCCCGTGGCACAGAACAAGGAGTGCGCGGTGTGGGCCGGAGCGCTCTCGAGCACGCGTCCCTGGGGTCCTGTCACCTCCCTTCGTCACTCAGCCTGTCACGGGCACTGCCACGTCCCTGGGGCCCAGAGGGACTCGGGGCGGGGGGGGGGGGGGTTACTTCCAGGTCTCAGTGCAGCAAGCACAGAGGTGTCGCGGCCCGGGCGTGGCAGGGGTCTGGCTGGCCCGGCCCCGCCCTCCGGGGACGCACCTCTCGGCCAGCGCCGGGCTGGGAGCGCCCCTCACGGGCAGCAGCTCCTCCTCCAGCCGCTGCCTCTCGGCTTCCAGGCGCTCCAGCTCGTCCGGGGAGCGTTTCTGCGGCGTGACAAATTGGAGCTCTTTCAGCAGCTCTTCTTTCTCGTGAATCAGCATCAGCTTCTCCTTCTCCACATCCAGCGTCCCAGGCCAGGCCTCGCCGTCCAGTTTCGACAGCTCGATTTTCAGGTTGGCCATGCTGGAACAGAGAGGAGAGAGCTGGGCACACACGCGCATGAGAAAGGGCAGATGCCTGCAAAGGCTTGGGTGCCCAGGGACCCCACCGGAGGGCTGAGGCTCTGGCCGCCTGGCCTGAGGGCCCACCCCTGGGCCTCCCTGCACATGCCTGTTTCATGTCCCCGCCTCAGAAGGAGCAGGACACCTACCTGGGGACAAAGGCCAAGGTGCACCATGCTTAGAGGGCAGGCGGCTCTCCCAGCCCTGGGGGCCAGTCCTGACCTGTGCCCGCCTACTCGGGGTGCGGTGGGGGTAGCTGGGCGCCCCCATTAAAAACAAACCAAACCACTGAGGTAAGTGGTCCCTGAAATGCCCGGATTATCTTTGTTATGGACTTTGCTCCTCGGGGTAAAGATGCTGTCCCTGAGTAAACTGGGAACCCCTAGTGTACTGCGCACCAGGCCACTGGCCAATCAGAGAAGGAAGAGGGAGAAAAGGGCCACGAGTGGTTTAGCCAAGTGAGGCAACAAGGCCCCAGCGCGGCCGAGAGAGAGGGGACAGGCCTGGCCGCCCACCCTGGCCTCAGAGGCTGCAGATCTCTCCCTGGAGGTCAGGGCTTCCGAGGCGCCCACACACCTCATCCCAGCTCAGAGAGAATGTCCCGACGGCCGGAGTCAGACCACCTGCTCTGTGGGCCCTGAGGAGGGCAACGCAAGGAGCCCACGTGCCTGCAGGGGACCGGCAGCGAGACCCTGGGCACTGCCCCTGCCCACTCTGTAAGCAGAGACCTTTCAGGAAGGGGCGCCATTTTCTTTTTAGAGAAGGGAAGCGAAAAAGTGAACAAAAATGTTATCAGGAACAAAGGTGGAAATAGTTCCACATTCTTGGGCCATAAGTCTCTTGTTCTAGTTAAAACTAAAATGGCGATCTCAAATTGGCACCGCATATCCGAGGTACTTGCGATTTTCACTCACCGTCGGCACTACGGTAGCTGTGACATCAGCTGTTCTTTAGCTTTAGCCACAAAACCATAAACAACTGTCTCAACGTACTGGAAAATTAATCATCAAAATGCTAAATAAGCATGATATTATTAGCTTCATTAAGCACATAAAACAAAGGCTGGAAGGAGAAAACAGTTTTCAAAAAAACACAACCTGCCTCTTTACTTACTCAGAACAAAGAAAGAAGAATCCTTTCAACACATGCATCAACCCTCGAGATTTACCTTCTCATCAGCACTGCCAGTGACTTTAAATAGAACCCCGAGTGGCATACCAGGACGGCGAGGCACCCAAGCGGGACGGAACCAGTGCCGTGAATTCGGATGGAATTAACCAACAGGACAAAGGAGGAACCAGTGTGAACAAGGCATGAAGCGGGCCTGCAGGCTTATCTGGAAAGGGCGCATCCAAGGAACCGAACAGGAAGCTTCCCCGGGACACCTCGGCAGGGAATCTTCTGTGCACGCTCCAGGCGGAAGGGACAGCCTGCAGCCAGCGCACAGCCAGCTCCCTGGACCTGTGGTTGCTGGACCCAGGCGAGCCGCGACCCCGGGGCAGGGGCCTGGCTCTCCAGGATTACGCGAATCCCGGGTGTGGTTTATAGAGGACTTGGGGGGCAGGGGCGCGCCCGCCACCAGGGGATCCGGCAGCGTCCACAGAGGCGGGACAGCGCCAGCTTCAGCCCTGAGAGCAGTCCTCGGTGAGAACAGGACACCAGCAGGGCAGAGACACAGACAACCAAGTACGCACGACTCTTCCAGCCTCAGCAAACCGATCATCGAAGTTGACAGGCGTTAAAATGAGCCACATAAAATGTCCAGGGGACTCGGGGACTCAGGGACTCGCTCAAGCCCAGACGGTTACTGATGTGTGGATGCAAGTTTAGGGTTCTTTCCGTACGTCAGGAACCAAGTAGTATTAGCAACCGAGGCGATGCTGTGGCAAAAAACGGTCTTTGGGCAGATCACGTAATGACTTTGTCAAAGGCAGATAACCTCTAAGAACAATTACTTTGAGATCACCACCTTCGCCCGTAACAGCGGACATCCTTCAGCAGCTATCTGACGCTCTTCCTCGTGGGAGGAAACCCTGACACTCCAGAAGGTTCTCAGTAGAGCTTCCCAAGCCCCCAAGGAGGGACATGACAAATGCCCCCGTCCCCTGCGGGGCGACAGCGCGGGTCCCCCCAACGTTTTCCTGGCTAAAAACAATCAGTAGCGCTTTTCAGCTCTGCAAAAGGAAAATAAAGAAGTCAAACGTATCAGCAGGACTCTCCAAACAGGCGGGCGCTCCACGGTGAAGACACGCTGGCGCGGAGACAGCACAAGGGCCGGGCCGCCCTCCATACACCACGCAAGAAAACTAACTCTAAGTGGATTAAAGACTTAAAACCACAAGACTCCTTGAGGACGAATCGGGCCACGGCTCTCTCACAGAGATTTTGGTGGTGACTGTTTGAATCTAACACCAAAAGCAACAAAAGCAAAAACAAACCAAGGAGACAACTTCAAACTAGAGAGTTTCTACCCAGTCAAGGAGACCATCAACAAAAAGAATATAGGATTTTCTGGCTATAGAATGCCAGAAAATATGTGCAAATCATCTATCCGATAAGGAATTAGTATCTCTAACACACAAAGAATTCGTTCGACTCAATGGCAGAAAGAACAAAAGGAAACAACCAGCTTAAGACCTGGACAGAAGAGCGGAAGAGACATTTCTCCAAGGGGCGCCCGGTGGCCAGCAGGCACAGGGACGAGGCCAGCGTCGCCAGTCGTCAAGGAGACGCAAACCCAAACCGCGGAGAGAAGCCACCTCCCACCTGCCATGACAGCCCCTGCCGGAAGACAAGGCCCTTACGGCCTCTGGGTGGGGACAGAAATTGGCCTGGCCCCGAAGGAAAAACTGTGTGGAGGTTCCTCAAAATATTACAACTACATCGACCATATTATTCAGCAATTCCGCTCTGGGGCACTCACGGGAAGCAAACAGAAAGACTAACTTGCAGAGATAACGCACTCCCACATTCGTTGTGGCATTATTTACAATAATCAACTGTGCTAACCACGCCAGCTGGATGAGTGGGTAGGGAAAGTGTGGTGGCTGCAGTCGGCTGTCACTCAGCAACGCTCAGACCGCACAGTGATGGCAGTCCCCACAGGCTGCACCGGACAGCCCAGGTGTGCAGGAGACCCTACGCGTCGGTTTCCCCAACGACATGTATCTCAAAATGGATCCCAACGTTAAGCTGTGTCTACAATGAGTGCTTATTCGGCCACGAAAAAGGAATGACGTCTTGCCATTTGCAGTAACACGGGCCTCGAGGACGTTCTGCTAAGTGACACAAGTCAGACAGAGCGACAAAAATCCAACGATCTCCCTTATATGTGGGGTCTGGAAAAAACAAAACGAAACACCAAGCTGGAAGAAACAGAGAACGTGGTGATTTGCCAGAGGTGGGAGGTGGGAGCAAAGGCTGAAGGGGTGGGAGGGGTGTCAAAAGGTATAAAAGAAAAACAAATTATTGTATATTTAAAAAAAAAACATAAGAACTCAAAATGACTGGTTTAAATTCTTAAAAAATGCTGATGTCACAAAATGCTGAGCCTCAGAACTACTCCAGATAAGGAAACTAAGACATACGTGAGCATGGGGCTTTTTAAATTTTGTTGTAAAGGACATTATTGGGATAACAGATAAGGCCTCAGGTGGCATGCAGATCAGGTAACAGGATTAGTTCAAATTTTCTGATTTTTGACTATTATTTTATAGTAAACAAAACCCATAGGTGTGATAAAAGGATCGTGGAGACACACTTTTGGGGGGAAAAACCCTGTCTCATTATTGCAGTAATTATGGTTGTGTATCCTTTACACACAGATCTTCCTCTCTCAAGACCCCCCTATATCTATGTCTAAAAAGAGGCAGCGGGGGGGCTAATAAGCCTTTCTAAGATAAAGTGGGGAAATAAGAATCTCTCTTCCTTCTTCCTGAAGTGCCAGGCAGCTGGCAGACACCCCAGCACCCGGCCATCGGCGCCTGGCCTCCCTTCAGAGCAGCGGGCACCCTGAAATCCGCTTACCCGAGAACCCCGTAGCTATCAAGGCTGAGCCTGAGCCCAGGATCAAGTTTCTATCTGAGAAACCGATCTTCTCGCTTTTAATTATAAGCATTGCCCCGACTCAAAGCTGCTTTCTTCCGCCGCAAGTTCATCCCCACACTTCTCACGGACTGTCCTTGTACTTCAGGGTCAGGAGGAGGGGAAAAGGGAGGGAGCGAGCAGAGGGGATGCAGTGACCCCTCCATTCCACCAGACTCAAGGGTGACCTTGGTCAGGACCCGTGGGGAGCGCCCAGCAGGGGTCACTGCAGGAGCAGAGAAGACCTGGACAAGCAGCCCCAGCCGAGGCCGCGAAGCTGACCGGCCCCCTGCTGGTACCTTCTTTTGGCTTCTTCATACTGGAGGCTCAGTCTGACCTTTTCTGCTAAGTTTGATCGACTTCTCATGGCGATCTAGCAGAAAACAAAAGGGGAAAAGTCAATTACTCTGCTAATGAATGAAGCAAACGGCTTGTTTCTAGGACGCGCAGGTAATGGGGACGCTCCGGAAGGGGCGGGACCCCAGGGAGCGGGCTTGAGCGGCGCTGGATTTAAAATCTCAGTAGGTGCAGAGGGTTCCTTTAAATTCAGGCTTGTCTGTTTTTCAAAGATTTTAACATCCTTTCCCACACACATTACATTTGAGGTTAAAAAAATGTATCGGGTAAATGTTTCTGGTATCTGAAGGTTTAGGAAGGCTGGGCAGGTCAGTAACATTTATGAACTGGAACTAATTTCCTAGTCTCCATGAGCCAGAATTTCCATCGTTCAGTTAGCTTTCAACTGCATACACGACGAAGTAAATCACTGAAATATTAATTTTTCAAACAGGTAAGCCCTACTGTTGATCTCTGTCTGCTTTACTTTCACAGCACAGAATTCAAAGAAGCAGAAGAGAATAAGAAAATATTTAGGGATTTATTAAAAAGTAAGTATCAGCAAACAGCACCCCAAAAGGAAGAAGGGAAAATAGCTCATAGTGTTCAGATCACGTAAGATACCTTAGAATGCCAGGTATATACTACAAATGGATCATTTTAATAGAATCAACTTCAGATACACAAAACCAAGTTTTTAGTTCATTTTTAAAGGCCTATATACCTATGTTTCTCATTATAGAAACATATTTATTTAATGTTTAATGTTTATTTGAAAAGAACTAAATTCCCAAGACTCTAAACTTCATAGGAAAAACTTAAACTTTGCCGTGTCGCTAATCTTTCTATATATGGTGTCGTGAATACATTCAGTATGAGAACATTTGAACAAAATTTTGAGGTGCTTGGCAAGCAGAGAAGGTGGCGATGATTTTCTAAACTAGTGTCCTGAGTATAAAGTCCTGCGCGTGCACAGTGGAGTCCAGACCCCCTGTCCTGTCCTGCCCACGTCCACCTGTCACTCAGGCCCTTCCCTCTGTGTCACTCACGTCTCCAGAAATGCTTGTCTGCGACCCGGCATCCAGGGTCTGTCTGGAGAGGGATAAGTGAGAGCTCACTGGGCTGGATCTCAAGTCAGGTTCAGCTGGTCCAATACTCTGATCCAAATGAAACCGCTCCTGCAGCTTAGCGAGGCTCTGTTGGGGAAACACAAAGTCCTTCATAAAGCTTAACGTCTAAGAGGGCAAAGCTTCCCCACCGGGCAAAATTAATGGCAAAAGCAAATCTCAGTGGAAAAAACAATGTTTACTTTATTTTAGTAGGTAGGTATCACTTAAATTTATTGAAAAAATAAGAGTAGAATGCAATTTTGCACATACACACAGGTGACTCTGGAGGCATGTATGACAGACTAGACAGGTTATCTTACCTTTCCCAAGGTGGCCCAGGAAAGACTGACTCCTGAATAATGGTATTCATTATATTTAATACATGCATTTCTTGTTTTTAAAATTTCATGAAAAAGAAGTTTCTACTTTAATAAGAAGTACTCCTTTACAAAGTGGGAATTATGGCAACGTGCAATACCTATGATACAATCTCACTTAAGCTGCAGCACAGAAACATCCTACTTAAAAGAATGCCAGTCATGTCACTTTACATCTGGTCAGAACCTGAGAGATGACTCAGCCCAAACTGATGTCAGCGATTAGGAAATGGAGACCCAGAAGTCGCAGATCTTTGAGCTGATCCTACTGTGTGTTAGCAGGTCGAAAGGTAAAACATTTACTCCTTACTGTGGGTCAAGGTCAAGGAGGTTTAAAAGTCTCTTTCAGCTCTGTTTCTGGTTTCTGTATCCACTCACTGTTTTATATACCGCAGTAACTGGAAAGGACTCTAGTCTTTTAATTGAATCTGGCTTGTGTGTAAATCCAAAGTTTACAGGAAGAATCAAAGCCGATCCAAAATTGCTTAGTTGTAAGGTTCCAATGTGTATTTGTTCCCAATCCCATTAACTTTTTTTCAAAGAATCTATTATAGTTTAATGATCCAATGAACAGATCACTGTAGAAGAAAAAACATATCCAAGTACAGTTCTGCGTGTGTAATGTGTACAGTAAAATCACATATTCTGGAGCAAGACTTGCCTGGGTCCGAACCCCAGTCCTGCCATTAATCAGTTGTGACTTCATATAAGTTACTTTTCTTTTCTGCATTGCAGTTTTCTTGGCTGTGAGTTGAAGATAATAATTCTAAATATCTTCTGGGTGGCTGCTAGAATTAAAGCAACTATTTCTACCCAAGGCAGGCACCAAATCAGTACTCACCAGCATGTGCTGTTATTACTGCTGTCTTTTCTATTTGATCTCCTGCAAGTCATTTCAAAATTCCCCAAATGTAAAATTACCTGGGTTCAAGTATATTTACCTATATTCAATAGCATTTTGAAGCTGACATGGATGAGTGGAAAATGGCATTTAGACATAGAGGTTCTATCGAGAATGCAAACATCAGCAGGGACTGTGCCGTTTTCCCAAACACAGACTGAAGCCTTACTGAGCTAAGTAGAGAACTCCAACTCTCTGAACCCGAGAATTCTCGGTGCTTGTGACAATGATGGGATGGAGGGGAGGGATGAGGAGGAGGAGATACATGCTTAAAAAACCACGACTCTCCTCTGCTCAGTATGGGTATTCAAATGACCTGTGGTCACCTGAAGCTAAGACCCAAAAGCTGAGACTTGTACAGGTGTGGGCAGGGGATGTGCTGCCTGAGCAGCCTTCCTAAGGGGACTCCAGAGGCCCTAGGTGGGCCAACCTCCCCGGCCCCCCCACCCCGATGAGCCCCTGGAGTCAGCTGGGCTGGGGAAAGCCTTCCGGAGCCCCTCGCATCACTACTGATGACAGCTGACAGGTGCTGTGTGTGCCCTGCGCTGAGGACCCCTGCTTCAGCCCTGCTCCTTTGGGCCCACGTGTAGTTTTCTGGGAGCTCCTGGGTGCACGCAAGAGGCTGTTCTCCTTTGGGCTCCGGGATCCCCCACCCACCATCTCGAAGGCCGTGCAAAGTCTGGCTTCAAGTAAGCATATCGGAACCTCGGAACCAATATGGTTTTCTCCAAGGTCACAGGCGGCCTCCGCGCCCTAACAACCTCCTTCAGCTCAAATTCTGCGTGGGGCGTGGCGTGTGGGGAGGGACCCAGGCTCGGAGGAGAACTCCTGCTCCGAAGACGGTGCTCGGACTCGAGATGCTCGCCCACGAACCTGCATCAGGTCTTGCTTTTCCCTTTCCCCGGAGCTGATGGCCTTCCTGATCGCTTTCAGCTCGGCGAGGATGGCTTTGGCCTCCCCGAGCTCATAGCCGCTCTGGCCTCCAGACATCTTTTTATCAATTCTGTTTAAAGAGGGAAAAAAAAAAAAGAAATCAGAAAACGACAGTGTACAAATTCGCAGGAACTGGCCTCGAGGTTGTCTGTCAGTTGGCTGCTTCCCCCACGGACTCTCAGACCCGCGCCCACGCCCACCACCTCTCCTTTCTCTGCTGCCCCCTCGGACTGAGACCCCTCCCAGCCCACACACGTCCCCCGTCTCATTTCTTATCACTTTGGGGCTCGGTCCTTTGTCCTCAGTCTGTCGGAGGGAAGATCTCGCAGGAGGACAGAAAGGCCAACGACCCGTACAATCTCAGGACTTGTCCCTGCAGCCTCGGCCCCACGCTGGGCAGCGACACCCGGCGAGGGCCAGGGCACGGCCGGCCTTGGGGAGCGCTGCAGAGTGGGGCTCGGCAGGCTGCTCACCTCTTCCTCAGTACCGAAAAGCACCGATTCTGGTTTTGACAGGCCTGTGAGTCAAGCTAAAAGGGGCCGCCTTGCTGAATGCGCTCGCACGGAGGGACGGGTGCGCGCCCGTCAGCTACAGCGGAGGGCGAGCGGCCCGCCCTGCAGGCCTTCCCGCCGCCCTCAGCCCCACGGCGCCTCCCGCGGGGGACGCGGTGCCACCCAGGCCTGTGTTGGGGCGTGGTCATCAACCACCAGGTTTCTCTTAACAATGGCCCGCGGCTTCGCTGTCACCGGCGCTGCCAGGACGAGCTTGTCCTCGCGGGGTGGGGCGCTCTGCCAGCTGCCCCTCGGCCAGCAGCCCACTACGCACGACAGATTCTGGGTCTTATCCTGAGAAACGGCACCTACCTCACAGCCAGAAACTGGCTCTGGGCTCCTGGGGTTTAAAGCATTTACTAATTTATATTTATCTCCCGTGAAGGGTGGAATCTGAACAAACAAAACAATGCCGCCGGAACTCACTTCACCTAACACGGTTTACTTAGATAAACGCAGCTTGGTGGGCAACGGAGTTCCTCAAGTACTGCTGTCGTTAAATATTTTACGCTGCTGAAGAAGCAGTAAGAGCCTTAAAGGACCTAAGAAAGTAAATTTCATGATAATGTCATGACAAAAAGCACAACCAACCAAATCACCAAATCAAACACCTAGTGGGACTCAGTGTGCAAAAGGAAAAGGCCCCCAGCAACCCGTGGGTCGTTCTTCTGCCAAATGAAGAAACCGAGTCAGGAGTTTGGGCAAATTTCACCCCTAAGTTGCACCAATTCCAAATTAACAGGGGACTATCCTCAAAACGGCAGGATGGGGCACAGGGCTCGTATGACTGGGGCATTTAGAAAATTTGATGAGAACGCTTGAAGTTCTTTGAGTACTTGTTCATTCCATTTATTTGGGAAGGGATTTACCCATGAAATTTTGGCTCCCCGAAGTGCCAATGAAATCTATCGAACAACTCAGTTGAGACAAAGGGTTTTATTTCATTAAAACAGTTTCTGAGAACTCACGAACTAGCTGGCAACGTAAGTGTCTCAAGCTGTGTCAAAATGAATTTCTAAAGCCCAAGTAATTTCTTCCTATTGGAGTAAAGCCTTTGGAATTTCATTGAAAAACATCTCTCAGAAATAAACTTCACATTTCAAAATGAAAGAGCGCATGATGAGCTGTTTTCGGATATAAATTTGAACGTTTAAGAATAAAAGCAGAACTACTAAAAAAGAAAAACCCCAGTCAGTGGTGACGACGCGGACGGAACTGGAAAGGATGATGCGAAATGAAATAAGGGAAAGACCGACACCAGGTGGCTTCTCATACATGTGGGATGCACAGAAAGCAAACGCAGGATCAGGTGCAACCGAGCAGCAACAAACCCTAGACATCTGACCCGGGAGTGAGGCTGCTGGAGGGGGAAGGGAGAGCGGAGCGGGAGGGACACAAGGACCCCGAGGGGGACCTCGGTGGTGGCGTGGGCGGTGGCACACCCAACAAGGGGCACGAACCCATTCCTCTGAGTCACGTACAGCTTGTAAACCAGCGTGATCTCAATAAAATAAAAAAAAGACATTAAAAAAGAGAGAGGACAGCTACCATAAAAAACAATTAAAAACACAACTAGATTATGGCCTCTAATTTCAAACTAAATGACTCACATGGTGGCAGAGCAGAGAGGCTGGCATCACCTTTTCCCCTCAAAACCACTACCAAGACAGTGTCTGCTCAAAGGGGGACTTGGAAGTTCCCTGACGGTCCTAGGACTTTCCCACGGGCTTGCCCTAAGGTTGGTGGCTTGTCGCAGGGGACGTCTGGAGGACTCGAGGAAAGTGCAGGGGGCAAGCAGGCTGGCCTGGGCGCGGGGTGGGGCGCTGTGGATTTCCCCCGAGGGGCTTTCCGGAGAAGGAGCGCAGTCGCCCCGACCTGGGTGGTCAGGAACACCAGGACCAGGGCAAGGGGCGCCGTCCCGCCAGGCAGGAGACCGTGGCCAGAGGCCCCATCAGAGCGAGGCAGCGCGCCACTGTGGGCCCACAGCAGAGGAGCCGGGGAGACACACTCACCAGTCCCTTGGAAGGCAGCAGGGGGGGCTCCCGAGCTGGCGGCCACTCCAGCGGCCCTTTCTGCTCGCTGCCTGGCCAGACAACGCACACGCCCTGCCTCCTGCTCGCCAGGCCCTGCAGAGCCCGCGTGTGAGCTCTGTGGCCCAGAGCTGGCCCCTCACCAGGTGGTGCAGCTCCACAGATCTCCATTCGCAGGGCAAAGGAGCAGCGGGGAGGCGGGGCGGGGAGGCAGGTGACCAACCTCACTCCCCAACAGAACTGAGACGGAGCACTTCAGCCCCAGAGACCTTTCCTGCCCCCACCTCATGCCAAAGTAAACTAACAAGAGAAACAAACAAAGCTAAGCTGGGAGCTCCTCAGCCACAAAAGAAAGCAAATACAGCAACAGACACGTAGGGAGCAAGGAACATCTGAGCACAAACTGGAAGAGCAAAGAAAAAAAGAAGGTCTGGGGCATGCAGAGGATACAGAAGTGGAGGACTTGTCAGACAATCAAGTTAAAAGAACAATATTAAAAATGCTAAATGAGCTACTGGAAGGTCAGTCAAAGGCAGACCGGCAGGTGCAAGACCTTAGAAAGGAGCTCTAAGAACGAAGGGAGTTCCTCACCAGAAAGGTTGGAAGTATTAAAAGAACAAAAAAGGAGACTCTGGATAAAACTGAGGACAAATATAGAAGGTGTTCTAAATAGCACTAAACTGGTAGAAGGAAGAATTTCAGAAATAAAAGACTCAAATGGTCAAACCATCCAATTAGAAAAAGAGAAAGCGACAAGACATGGGACAACGAGGAAGCAATGAGAAACAGCAGACTCAATTTAGAAGAGGAAACAAAGATAATGGGTATTCTGGAAGATGAAGAGACAGAAGGGCACACAGACCCTATTCAAAGAAATAATAGCTAAGAATTCCCCAAACCTAAAGAATGAATTAAGCACGATGTCCAAGAAGCAGAGAGAACACCCAATTTCTAAATATAACATGACCTGCACCAAGACACATCATTGTCAAATTATCAAAAATCAAAGATAAAGAAAAAATGTACAGGAAGCTTAGGATAAAGAAAATTGACAATGGCATCCAAATTAGGCTTTCCTCAGATTCCGCCCTGGTCTTCAAGCAAGAAGATGAAGTGTTCCCTATCCTAGAAAAAAGAACTTCCAGCCAAGAATACTCTATCCTGCAAAATTATCATTCAAACAGGAAGGTGAATGTTTTTCCCAGATGCTAGTGGAGTTTATCACCACCAGACCTGCCCGACAAGAAATGTTTCTACAAGAAAATAAAACAAAACTCAAAACCCCGAGTAAAATGACAACAGGAATACAAAATCAGACGTTTGATGGAGAATACTGAGAATCAACAGCAAAATACTAAATGGGAGGGAGAAATGGGCATGACCCGCAGAGGTAAATCCCAGAAGGCTGACGCCAGCTCTAAAGGACTTTTTTAAGACATAGTGAGTTATACATAAGCCCCATGGTACCCACTAATCAAAAATCTAGGATTTTTGAGGCACACAAAGAAACGAAAAAACTGATGATAGAATCACTGGGGAAAAATATCCTGTACTAGTGAACTGAAGAATAAACATCATTAAAATCATTAAAATGGTCTATTTCCTAAAGCTATTTACAGAGTCAATGTAATACCTATCAAAATCCCAAAGATTTTTTTCAAGGAAACTGAGTAATTATAAAATCTGTATGGAACCACAAAAGGTCCCAAGTGGCTATACTTAACTCCATACACAAAAATTCAAAATGGATTCAAGATCTAGATACAAGAACCCAAACCAAATTTCTCGAAAGAAAACAAAGGGGCCCACTCTGGACGCCTCCCACAGATGTGTTTGGGGACAGCCCTCCAATAGCGAGGGAAACAAAAGCGAAAGTCAACAGTCAGGGTTATATCCAGCGAAAAAGCTGCTGTGTCTTGAAGAAATCATCACAAAAGCAAAAAGGCAACCTATAAAATGGGAAAAGATATTTGTGTATCACACATCTGACAAGGGGCTAATTCCCCAAATCTACAAAGTACCAAGACAATCCAACAACTCAAAAACAGACAACCCAGTCAAAAAATGGGCAAAAGACCTAAATACATATTTTTCCTAAAGAAGCCATTCAGATAGCCCACGTATATGGGAAAATGTTGGACACTGCTTATTCTAAGGCCCAGGCAAATCAAAGCCACGTGAGATGCCACCAAACCCCTGTGGGAACGGCCCACATCAAAAAGAATGGAGACAACAAACGGTGAGGATTTGGAGAACAGGACCCTCACCCACTGCGGGAGGGAATGCAGGTTGGTGCAGCCTCGATGGAAACCAGTATGGAGATTTCCTAAGAAAATAAAAATGGAAACCCTGTATGATCCAGCAATACCTCTGCTAGGTGTTTACACCCCCGAACACACAAAATAAGCTCTCCTAGGAGAAGACTCATGTCTGCCTGTGACCCCAGCAGCAATGTCCACAATTGCCAAGTCAGGGGACCAAGCTAAGTGCCCAGTGGCAGACAAATGGGTAAAGCAATCATGGCCTATACACCTGATGGAAAACTACACAGCTATTAAAAAGATGAAAGAGTGCCTCTGGGGACAAAATGGATGGATCAGAGATGAAATAAGGCAGCAAGCGAAAGACAGATATGGGATGGTTTCACACGCCTACGGAATAATATAAATAACCACAAAACACAGTGGGCAAAATACAGAAGAAAACTCTTAGACTTCATGAAAAAGCTTACCTCTTACCAGAGGACTGGGGGCTGGGGTGGCGAGGGAGAGGGTGGGGAACAGACGGGGCATAGGCACCCAGCTGGTGGGGGGGGGTGGAACATGGGCACATATTGGGGAGTAAAAATGTGAATATTAAAATATTAGTACTAAAATATTAACATTAAAATAACAAAATCAATTCAAACATTAAAAAAACTCCATGATCGATTTCTGCAAAAAAGAAAGCGACGGAAAGTTCTTAAATGTCTCCCACTCAGCCCAGCGTGAGGCTGGCGAGGGCAAGGCGGCCAGGTGGGCGTCTTCCTTCCCGTCCTTCCAGCCCCTCCGGCCTCTATTTTACTTTAAATGTTGCTTTTTCCTCTATCTCTGTGTTTCCCCTTTCTCTCCACTACTTTTCACCTCCTACCTCCATCTTCTCTTCAACCTGAACTGAACATAAAGTAAAATATAGTATTATTTACTGATTTTTAAAACAAAGTATTATGCTTTCTGTTCTTAATTTGAGATAGACTGTTTTATACTGTCCCTGAAAAATTTTTAAATGTTTTTGGTTTGTGTGTACACTAAAATTAATTTGTTCCCAGTCTCTTTTGATGAAAGAGAGACTCGCATTTGCAGGTTTTTTTCTGGAAAACAGGAGCGCCCTGCGCGGTGCTCTCACGGGGTCTGCGGATGTGTCTGTCCGTCTGCCTGGCGCTCCCTCACCTCCCACCTTCCAGTTCTGAGCTGGGAGGCGGCCAGGGCGGGCACGTCCTCCTGGCTCGTCGCCAAGTGCCTCTGGGCTGCCACTTAGGCCAAAGTCAGGTTCGGGACCCAGACTGAAGGAACAACGTGGAGACCAAAGGACGCTCGTTCACCCAGCGTCGAGGGCTGGGCCGGCAAACCCAAAGCCCGAGTGAAATGACATGATGATTCTGGACTCGACAAAAATAGGCCATTGTGTTGTGAACAAGTGAAAGGCCACCAAGGCCAGCGGTCGGGCTCTATTTAAATCTTGCCCTCGCCATAAAGGCCCCTTTCTGGTGTCAGGGATGGGGTTCCCTGGAAAGCGTGGTCTCCGGGTTCAACTGCCCTTCAGAGTTGGAACCGCACAGCTGCTAACACTGGCGTGAAAGCAGCTCTATTCCGTCCATGGCTCCGCCGGGCAGGCGGGCGGGTCTCCGTGTCAGCGCCCCCATCTTTCTGCTCTGACCCCCAGCGATGAGAACCGCGGCAGGAGAAGGCCCGGATTTCTACAACAAATGTCTATTGTTTTCCTGTGGAATGTTATTGACAGATTCTTAAACATGCCTTAGATTCCTATAAAAATTGCTTGCAAGCAAACCGCTTTAAAACAATACAGCATTGTTACACCGATACAACAAAAACAGCAAGCGGGGCTGGCCTGCAATCCCCAGGTGGGGACAGGAGCTATAATTTCACGTGCCTTAAAAACGTTTACTGCGTGGCCTAGGCACCCCTCGAGGGTCCTGTGCCCCCTCCACTCCCGCCCAGAGGTCCCCTCAACCCCTCACAGAGACTGGACATCACACTCCTGCCACTCTGGGCCGCTCAGCTCGGGGGGGAGCTCGGCCACCAGGGGAGGTTCTTGGAACAAAGTCAGACCCGAGAAGCACCTGGGGCCTCACAGACACACCTGAGGGGCCAGAAAAGGCACGTGTCAAGAGCCCCTCAGGTTACTCTAAGAGGCAGCCAGGCCTGAGGACCACGAGGCTGTGCGCTGAGAGGACAGCAAGGTCTCGGCCGCCAGGCCAGCGTCTGGCCCCATAGTCACCGGCTGCCGTCTGGCGTGGGCCCCGGTGTCCCCGACATAACTCATCACCCCAACACGCAGAGCCCTCGGCCTGTGCGTGTCTGGTCAGCAGACTCTGCAGCTACATGGAGGCAGCGAGAAGAGCACGGAGGCTCCGGGCGATCCCACAAGCGCCGCCCCCAGCCCTGCACCGGGGAGGGCCGCCGGGCTGCCGAGTCCTGCCCAGGGACAGGGGCCCGCCTGGCACCCTCTGGCCAGGCGATGCTGAGCCCCCCAGGCCTCCTCCCTGGAGCAGAGGCCCTGGGTGGGGATGGCGAGTAGCTGGGAGTCTCCCTGGGCCTGCCTGTCAGGGTTTGCTCAGGCCGGGCCCTCAGCAGGGTGAACTGCGGCTTCCAGGCCTGGGACCCGGACAGGGATTCCCAGACCCAGCTGCCCCTTGTCATCCGCGCTTTCGCCTGGATGGGCCCAGCGGAAGGCTACGCTGGGGCCACAGAGGTGGACGGACAGAGGGCCAGGACGTGAGGACACAGTGCAGCCCCTCTGCTGACTCCTGCCTGGCCCGAGCGCTGTGGTCAGACTTGAGGGCGAGCGTGGGGCCCAGAGAGGGGCGGAGGCCTGCCCCGGCTTAGGGCACCGGACGCAGCCCCGAGCCTCAGGCGGAGGCGCTTGTGTGTCCGCGCCCCCAGCTCTCGCCTCAGCCCTTCACAGCAGGGCCCCAGGAGGCCGAGTGCAGTTTCTCATTTTGGATTCCTCTGCTCTCCAGTGATTAATAAAAACTTCAGCCCTTTTCAGAGTGTATAGATTTTTCCAGGTTTTTGTTTGTGAGCCGATTGCTTTCTTGGTTTCCGGTGCGGAGCTCTGAGCTTTTTACTTTACGCTTCGGGGAGAAATCGCTGATGGAAGCCCGACTTCCTTCCCTCTGTGTTAGGGGCTCTGAATGACCGTCCGTTTCAGCGTTTTTATACTTACTGTTGCAACGTCTCAAAGCCTTGTTCTTTATAGAGTAGCTCCTGCTTCATCTGCGAGAGTTCCCGCTTCAGCTTTTTAACCTTTGGTGAAAAATCAATGTAAATATGAATGTTTGTAAATAATTAGCAGCACCGCTTTAAAAGATAATCCGTTAGTGAGCTATTAAACACACAAACATGGCTGCCAGTTCAACATTCACTCCACCAGTTTCCCCTCGACATAAACTCCACGGCAGGTAGATTTACTGTGCTCAACCACCAGTGCTACACACACTGTCGGGAATACTTGCCCTCATCACCTTATCTCGCGACATTCTGATGAGCTGGAGACCACCATCTCTATTTTGTGACAAACAGCCAGAAAGAGTCAGAAACTTTATTTCTCTAGATTACTTTTTTGCAGCAACACCGTATGTGATCGGAAGCCTTCCGACCGCAGGTCCTCAGAAGCACCCCCTCCACCACACCCACCACCAAGGTGCACTCAGCTCCCCCCAACCCCGCACTGTCCCCCATGCCCCTTCCTCTCTTCTCCCCGCCTGTGGCCTCAGTTCCACAAGCAGATGTGTAGAGTTTGTTCTTCTCATTTGGCTTGGCCTGACCTCTGCTCTCTCTCTAGTCCACACAAAAGGCAGACCACCCAGGGTTCTCCTAGAGTTAGCACTTTACTTTTTTTAAAAAAAGATTATTTATGCATACAAGCTGGGGTGTAGGCCAGAGATGTGGGGTGATGAGAGGATTCACCAGTGACAGAGTGGGGAGCAGAACAGGCACATCAACTGAAATACACTGCTGAGGAGAGCAGCGGGCGAGACAGGAGAGGTCTGCTGTGCCATGTGGGAAGCTCCCCGGCTGGGTATGGAACTCGTGCTGCTGCTGCAGTGGCTGTGAATAGCTTCATAGTACTGCGACTTAACCGTTGTGACACCAGGGAGGCCCCTAGAGTCAGCACTTTAAACCGAGGCGGCTCTGGCTCTCGAGCTCCAGGCCCTCTGACTGCCCCCTTCCTCCTGGGCTTCAGATGGGACCTGCCTCGGAGCTTCCGCACCTGCTGTTCCTGCTGGCTGAGAGGCTTTTCCCTGAGAGCTTCAGCTGCCTTCACAGGTCTCAGTTCCCATGTCCCCTCTCCAAAGAGGGCTTGCCCCTGGCCCCACCTGGCCAAGACTCTGATATGCTTTTTCCAAGAGCTGAAAATTCCCTGTGCAATTTTGCATGCCAGCTCTATCCTGAGCTTCCAGAACAGCACTGGGCACACAGCAGTGATCAATAAATATTTGTTGTCAAAGTGATTAAAAGTAAACACATTTTTCCCCCTGTGGGGCAGATATAATCCATGGAGATCACAACAGTAACATCTGACAGGTGAGAAAAACAGCCCCGCTGGGTTAGGCACTAGCTGGGTCTTCCCCGGGAGGTCACAGACTTTGTTTCCACTTATTAAGTAACTGTCTGTTAAGTTTCATGCACAATCTGTTGCACGGTACTTCCCTGTGTTTTTGAACGTTTATTTGATTCTGCCCAGTCCCTAAATCGCGCTATCAGGCCGGGGCCTGGCCGTGCCCGCACGATCTCACAGAGCGAGGCGCGGGGGAAGCGGAGAAGCCGTGGCGGACCAGCAAGCCTGGCCCGGCGCAGCGGCCACTGTGGGGGGTTACGGCGACGCGGGGAGACACCAGTGTATGTTGGGGTACGCGGATGAGGGGAGCTAACCCGTGTTTCCTCCACATTATTCACGTCACCTAAAGCTGGCTGTGGATGGCAGCTTTTATTGGGGGAGCCCTTTGAGGGGATGACCTGGATGATTCTCCTCTCCCCAATATTCGCGATGCACTGAGAGAGTCCGCGTCTGCCAGGCTGAGGAGCGCCGGCGGACAGCGCTTCCCACCGCAAGCGCCGGTGGCGGCTCTCGGGCTGGTCGTGATCAGGTCGACCGCCCTTCGTTTCCGAGAGCCACTTGACGTCGTCAGCCAGAGAAGCTCGCTGCGTCTGCTCCTCCCTTCTCCGACCTGCCTTGCAAACTCAGCGCCAGCAGCCTCCACCAGGAAGCGTGAGGAGAGCGGACGTCCTGAGCCCTGGCAGTAAACGCGCTTGCGGCCCCCATGGCTCCTCCGCCGGGCAGACCCGGTTTTATCCGCATTTCACAGGTGAGGGATCTCAGCACATACTAGCCTATCGGCTCTAGGCCACGCTGGGCTTAGCAGCAAAGAACAGTCAAGAACCTAAGAGAATTCTATTTTAGCTGCCATGACAGAAGTTTCAGTCATTTACTGGCGCGAGAACACATGCAAGGGCAAAGGCGAAGCAGAACTGTAGCAAAGGGACCTACATAAACTCTCTGCCCCTTTTTCCTTCCCCCTTAGAGACGCGGTGATTCCTACCCCAGCCCAACTGGCCACGCACACGCCCTGCGCACTCCAGCCATGGGCTCTGGTTTGCCCTTCTCCCGGGCTGGGCTTCTGCCCCCACCACCACGTGTCCACCCTGACAGCCCACAAAACCCAGCCTCACCTGGCGGGCCGGCCTGGGGGCCAGACGCCTCCGTGTCAGCAGCGACCACACTGCAGCCCCTACACTTGAAATTGATTTGAAGATTATTTCTGAAAACTAGAAAGATGCTGTGACTGAACATGGCGAGTATGACCAGGTATCACAGAGCTTCTCACCATCTCCTACAATCCCAGGCCGATAAGTTTTATTTTAAAAGATGACGACAGGAAGGAAAAGGAAATCCCAGAAGCTGGTGGGCCCTCAAAGGGGGGTCCGTAGGCCGGCCCGGAAAGTGAACCCGGCGGCGGGAAGCCGGCAGCGAGGCTGCGTTCGCCTGGCCGCCTGCACTCTGCAGCGCTCTCTGCCAGCAGCTGCTGCCCCAGCCCACAAAGGGCCGCGTCCAACTGCTCCCTCTGGAACTCCGCCTCCTCACTGCCTCCCCGGGCTGAGCCCGCTGGCTACCTGCCTCTGCTGCAGCCACCTTTCCGGAAAGCCCAGGTCAGCTCCAGGTAGCCGAAGGCTAGTATCAGTCACTTTCGACTTGACGCAGGCAGAGAGAAGCCTGGAATCCCAGGGGCTGGCAGGACTGCCTGGGACGCCTCACACAAGGACTCTCGTCAGAAACAAGGTAACTGGAGACAGGATTTGTTTAAAAACCCAACTTTTATTTAACTACGACATAACGGAAACAGCAAAACAAAAGCCACTGAGCAAAATGAGATGGGACGTTCACTATCCTGTCCAGCGATACAGAGGACAGAGAGAAACAGGGACGGGCCAGTGCCAGCCGGAGGGGCCGCAGGGCCAGCTCCCACACCCAGGGATCTACCCCAGGGCAACAGGTGCGCACCCACTCGAGGCACCTGAGCAGGGTGCCCGAGGGCCGGCCCTCCAAAACAGCCGAGGAGCAGGACGACCCGCTGCCCATGACCGAACTGGGGCACTGAGGTGCGCTGTGGCTGTGCGCGGAGCAACACTCGTTAGCAAGAATCCTGACCCAGGTCCCCACGTGGCTGAACCCTGAAAATGTCACGCTCCGTGACAGGGCAGCCGGCCAGGAAAGACCACGCATTTATTACCCTGTTCCCCTGAAGTCAACGTCCAGGGCAGGCAGATGGGAGACACAGGAGAGAAACCAGGGGCTGCTGGGGGTGGGGGCTGGAGGAGATGGGGAGGGGACGGGCGGTGGCTGCTGACCGCCCAGGGCAGACAGAAGTGTTCAGACCCGGGTGGTGAGGATGGTCAGACAACTGCGAACACACGAACACCCACCGAGTCGCACATCTTAGGGCGGTGAATTGTATGCTATGGGAATTACCTCTCAAAAATGCTGTTAAGCTAAAAAAAAAAAAAAAAAAAAAAAAAAAAGCACATGGAAAGAACAAAGGCAGGCCGTCACAACCCCAAATAAGCAACTCACCTCCTCGAAAGACAAAACTGAAAACCACGGTATCAGTGTGTGTCAAACTAGTAAGAATCAATATGAGAGCGCGCCACACGGTAAAGGGCGTCTACTGCAGGAAGGGACAATGTCTCGTCTTCATGGGGGCTAGTGCTGCATCTTCGTCATGGCCGGGGGGACGACCCGCCTCCTCTCCTCCTGCTGCCCCCGCTCCCTCCACTGTGGCCACATTCGGCTTCCACTGCTCCGAGGGTCCCGACCTTCCTTCTCTGGCCTCAGGGCCACCTGCTGTCCAGTTCTGCTGGAACGTCCCCACCTCCGTAAGCCTCTCCCTGCAAACCCAATAAAACCACCGGCAGCTCCCCTTCCCCGCTCCCCAACATGCTGGTCTCAGCACTAACTCTTAGTTGGACCAACATTAAAAAAAGAGCAAAACATGAGTTGAAACTGAATGCATCAAAATGCTCGCTCTGTATCTATGGGGCAATTAATGGTTTCCCTTTCCTCTGTCAGTACTGTGAGTAATTCTCAAATCCTAAACTGCACACATCTAGGATAAGCTCACTGGGTCATGATAAATTATCTTAAGATGTTGTTGCACTTGGTTTACCAATATTTTTTAAGGAGTTTTGGTCTATCTCAGGGACGTGGCTGGCTTTTTATTTTTCTTATACTCCCTTATCAGAACTTGGTGGCAAGGAGATGTTACCCTAATCTGGGTATCTTTGGAATTTCATTAGTAGTAAGAGACAGTCAGACTTTTTTCTTTCATCTTGAGTCCGCTTTGGTCAATGATGTTTTAATAAGAGTTTTTTCATTTCATCTCAAAATTCTAAGATAATAATTGTGCTCACGATGGTCTCTTATTTCTCGAACATCAATCGTTTTATCTTCCTTGTCATTTCTGAGCCAATCTTGACAGACATCTGTCCATTTTATTATTTTAAGCAGCAGATTTTCTTGTTGATCCGATGACAGCCACATGTACTCTTCAGTAACATCCCCCCAACTTCATTTCTCTTTTTCTTCCGTCTCGGATTCACCCTGCTGTTCAGAGGTCGAAGTCACTGCCCACCACCTGAAGACTTATTTCAACAGATACACTTAGGGCTTTAAGTCTGTCTCTACTTCTCTTCCGACGCCGAGAGTGCCTTTAACCATGCGCTGGGCGGGGCTCCCCCGGTCCTTCCGCTGTCGGTGTCCTATCTCAGCCCCAACACAGGGTGTGTCGCATGCATTGTCCTGTCTCTCAGACCCCTCCAGTCCGTGACACTTCTTCAGTCCTCCCCTGTCCTCAATGACCTATGATTTCTGAACAGGTCAGCTGTTCTGGAGAGCGTGTCCTGTGTTTGTCCGACGCTGTTTCGCACAGTGAGTTGAGGGGACAGGCCGCGGGCAGGCCACCACGGAGCCCATGTGTTCCTCCCATCGAGTGACATCTGGGCATGTGCTACCAGCATGACTGATTAGCACTGGTAACAGTGGCCCTCATCACCTGGTTATGGCAGCGTTTGGCAGGATTCTTCACACTAAGTTACTGTGAGTTTCCTCTCTTCTGACTCTACTCAGCAGAAATAGTCACTCAGTCCAGCCCAGGCTCAAGAAGAGAGGAGTACCCAAAAAATCAGCAGACAAGTTAAAGCCGCCAGAGGTAAATAACACACATTTAAGGGAGAAGACGCTTTAAGGCTACACAAAAATCCTGTTTCTCAAAGTTTTACAAACTAGTTTTAGCAAAGAACATTCATCTGCCTTTGACCCATTATTACTAAGAAGTCTTTGGTCCTGGGTAACCAGATTATGCAGCTTTGAATTTTTTTGTACTGTATATGTATGTGTTACCTAGAAAAAAGAAAAAATCTTAAGCATAACACTCCGAGAATGATCCCGCAAACACTCATGTCAAGGTAAAAGGTTTAAGAAGTAATACATCAGCACATCCCAGAAGCTGTTCTTACAGCCTCCCGATGACTAACCGTTCCCTTCTCTCCAAATGTCTCTGCTCTCCTGACTTCTGAGTCTGGATCTAGTTTCGTAACTTTCGCAAATGGAGCCACACTGGGTATTTGTTCGCTTCTCGCTTTACTGACTCAGCGCTGTGTGCTGAACCTGCGCTGGCTCATCCTCACGGCTAAGGAATATGCGACGGCGTGACCGTACCTGATGTCACTGGGTTACTCAGCAATGAGCTCCTGATGGCAGCAAGGCCATGGTCGGTCACACAGGCGTCCAGTCTGCTCCTGGGCGACCTGCTCTTAGGACATGGCACTGCAGCCGCGTGCCCAGGGGATGACGCTGCGTGGAGACAGGCACCTGCCCTACGGGCAGTTTTATTAGGACCGGTCGGCCAGTCTTCAAAGCCACGGAGCCATGTACACTCCCAGCAGCTGCCACAAAGCGTGGGAGTCGTTCACACCCTCACCGAATCCTTGTGCGATTGGTCTTAGGGATTCTAAGCAATTCTGAAAGGTGTGAGGCAGTGGTGGATTTTTTTTTACATCGAATTCTAACAATTTCTTTATAGTCATAAGAATGTAGTCTGGTCATCACTGTGAGGTTATAACTGGCCCAGCAGCCCAGCACCTGGTCAGTTTTCACACCTGCTCCAGCGCTGCTTGGTGAGGACTCCATCTCCCACTTTTTTTTTTTTTTTCTGTTAGGATGTTCTAAGTACATCAATTAGGTCAAGTTTGTCCACCATGTTATTTACCTGATTTCTACTGTTACTGATTTTTTAGCTGCTTGAGCTACCAGTTCTTCAAAATGATACTAGCATCTCCCACTGTGCTTACTTGTCATTTTTCATTGGATTATCTGACAATTTTTATTGTATTTATTTTGGGGTCCACAGTTTAACATGCATTACAGGTATGTGGCCCTTTTATTTTTAGTAAAGCATTTGCTTTAAAATATTACCTCTTCCAAAATGGACAAAGTCATACAACAGTTCCTCCTTATCCGCAGGGGATAAGGCCCCATTGGATGTCTGAAACCGTAACAGACAGTATCAAAACCTACATACACTATGTATTTTCTGCGTATGTATATGCCTATAATAAAATTTAATTTATAAACTAGGCACAGTGAGAAAGTAACAATAATCGTAACACAGAACAACTGTAACAACATTTCGTAGTAATAGTATTACTAGAAATACTAATTTTTTGTCATAAAAGTTACATAGCTCCTCCACACACCCCCCCACCAGATCTTATTTTCAGACTGTGCTTGACCATGGGTAACTGACCCCGTGAAAAGCAAAACTCTGGGTGAAGAAGGATGGCAATACCAGCTTTGCTCTGATTAGAATTTGGTGCTGTTTTTTGTTTCCATCCTTTTAACTTTGACTCTTCTCTCTGTTCTAGGTCACCGTCATCTAGAAGGGTTTGTCCCTCCAAATCCCCTCTGCTAATCTTTGCCTTTTTAACTAGCGCATTTAACCCAGTTACACATAATTCTCATCCTGATGCATTTGGGTGTCACTTTACCATCTTATATTAGACTCTTCCTTTGCTTTTCCTTTTCTCTCCTTTCCGACCTTTTTAAGTATTTCCAGTGGTGGAGAACTGTGAGCACCACGTGTTACGCTCTGATTGGTCTTAAAACATCGTTATTTCATCCATGTGCATGAGCGATGCTTTGCTGTATATAAAATCCTGGTTGTTGACTGTTTTCTCTTAGGACACTGGAAGCTTCCCACTGTCACGTTATTGCCATCGCGGGTGTGGAATAACCAGCTGTCTCTATTGTTGGAACACCACAGGTAAACCTTTTTCCTCCGGCAGCTTGGAATTTTAACCATCCGGGGATTAACTCATAGACGTTCTACTTCATTCTTTTTCACATCTCCTTGGCCACTGTCATTGCATGTTCCTTACCCAAACGTACAATTCCTTCTTTATTTCTTGAGACTTATTTAATACCCATGTATTTTATTCTGTATCTAAAAAGCAGCGCGATCTGAAGCAGCTGAAGACCCGAGTCTACCGTCTTGTTTGTTCTTGCCAGTTCTTAAGTGGTGAGGCCTCAACGATGAGTTTCTGTGTGGACCTGGCGTTTGGGGCGAGAGGCTCGGGTGCTTGGAGCTTTGTGGTGAGGAGGTGCAGGTGCAGGTGTGCTCCGCACGGGGCTGGGGCCAGCAGGCACCCGAACCACAACCAACTGTCCAGATTGGCCACAACTTCTGCTACCTGGCCAGCTTGGGCTTCTCAGACCATCCAGATAGGCGCGAACCCCACCTGCAAGCCCCTGTCAGCCATCGATGGTGATCGAGTCAGGGCTGAGAGGCGTTCCGTACGGAGCATGGTTTTTCCAAACAGGGAACTTTCCTGACTGCTCTCTGGAGGGAGTGGTGGTGCAGTGTTACGGTACGGGTTTTTTGAGTCCTTAGCTCTTCAAAATACATAGTGAAGTATTTGCAGATGAAATGACCTATTATCCCAAACTGACATTCAAGTAATTCAGTGGGGTGAACAAAGGCAGTCCCATATAACCGAGAGGCTCAGGGCAGAGAGCTGGAGTTCTGGCTCAATTAAGCAGAAGGGACCCTGATGAAATACCCCAGGAGTTCAACTGGGATTTTGAAGACCTTTGCCCTAAAGGAAAGGGTAAGCTGGCAACAGACGTATCCTTCACAAAGGAACAAAGGACAGATTTCAGGTAACTCAAACCTTGATTAAATTAAAATTACCTGCCCTGGCCCAAATGCCCACAAGGAGCAAAAGCACAACATGCTCTGAAAGGTGAAATCACCCCCACACCCCACATTATCTTTATACCTTTTCATACATAATACGTGTCTCTTACTAAAAAGTAAGAAGTCAAATATTTATCAAAAATCAAGAGAAAAAAAACAGACCAAACAGAAGAATTCAACATACAGGAAATCTAGATAATTATACAAGACATGAAATTTAAAAGTAACTAACAATTTTGTTCAAAAAGCTATCAAAGTTCAGAATTTGGGCAAGTAACAAGAATTAAGAAAAAAATCAAACAGAAATTTTAGAACTGAGAATATGCAGTAGGATAAAGCTGAAATCAGTAAGAAAAGAAAATCCCTGGTAGTTTAAAATTAAGCAATACACTCATATGAGAAATCATAAAGAAGTTGGAAAGTATCTTGAATTAGTAATAATGAAAATATGAAATTCAGAATTTGTGGAATGTAGACAAAAGCTATGTGCTTAAGGGAATTTAAGGCTTGAACGGCACATATTTAAACATGAGAAGGCCTGAAACCATTTGTCAGCATTCAGCTGAAGCCATGTATCTTTTTGGACACAGCAATTCTATTCCTCGTTGCATAATCAACAAAGAACGTATACACACGTGCACCAAAAGACGTGGAATAGACAGATATGTGAAAGTCTGATTTTTCATTATCAGAAGCTGGAATAAAATACATGCTGTTGAATGCAGAGCAACAGAGGAGATAAAGAAGTTCTGGTATGCGGACGTAAGTGAAATGCTTTGCAGCAGTAGGAGTGAAGGTGGGTTAATCTCGAAATGGTTCCGAGCAAAAGAAGCCATCATATACCACAAATGGCCGCGTTCCAGGCCGACAAAGTTCAAAGCAGGTGGAACGTGAACCCACAGTGTCGATGAGGTCAGTGCTGCCTCCAGGAAGGAGGAGTGTGGTGATGAGGGGACCCGCTGGGGCTCCCAGGGGAAGGCCAGGGTCCAATTCATCACCTCGGCTTGTTTGGATGGATTTATTGAGTTGGTGAATAGCGTTTAACACCCCCAAAATCAAGGTAAAAAGTTCAGGCCTTGGTCACAGCGTGGTCACAAAGGTTTAGGGTATAGATAGGGAAACAACCCACGAGGAGGTATGAGGAGCTGTGAAAGTTTGACCTCGAAGAGAAACAACTAGAGGTTAAGGATTGTGGGTGTCTCCAAATACTGGGTTGTTTGATGAAAGAGCAACTAAGAGGATACACTGCAGGAGGATGGAGGAAAGCAAGTTACTGGGACTCAAATCGTGGTTCAATTGTTGCGAATAAGAAGACAGCCCAGGAAAAGGCTCGCGGTCTTAGAGACTAGGACAGTCCCCCGGCCGAGCAGGCCAAGAAGGCAGAGAGCCCTCCATTGGGGGCCAGCGGGGAGCTCCTAGTGTGAACAGGGAGGGCGATGACCCCACGGCCCTCCCAGCACCCTCAGATTCTGGTGTATGTCCCATCAGAGCCACAATCGGAAAACCTTACCCTTAATTGTGTAGTGGAGATCTCGGCTTTCAAGATATCCGGGTCGTATTTAGTACTGGATGAAGATCCTGAGAATACTTTTGAAGGAGAAAAAAAAAGGGGGAGGGGGGGGAAATAACTTTTACAAGTGGCAAAGCTAAGTTCTCAGCTTAGAATTCGCAAACTCTACAAACAAGATGGTACATACTTCTGGAGTAATTCTTATCCTGTCATCATCAGGCCTCTAGATATAAATGCAATCTGCAAATCTTTATAATTTTCTTCTAAAAGCTCAGGGGAGAGGGATGTCATAAAGACCCTGGTGCTGAATTTCCTCCTGGATTACAGCTGCATAACCTCAGAGGGCCTGACGGCAGGTTCAGTTGAGGAGAGCTTCGCCAGGCTCTGCAGAACTCCCGAGGAGTCAGAAGTCTCCCCACTCCTGACACAGCACCTCTGTCAACAAGGCCGGCACCCCACTGCCACTTTGCGAGCTGAGGGCCAGGCGGATCGACTCAGTGGTCAACAGGAACTTCACTCTGACGGATAGTTCCAGTTCCTCCCCACGACAAATGGTATTAGAGTGTAGCAAAAAGGGCTGTCAGTTCCCTACATCTGAAAAGCTAAAAAGGAACTCTTAAATAAACAAGGCAATCAGGCAGGAGGAGAAGCAAAAGGGTCCATACTCCCCAAGTGAGGCTAGGGGGCTCGCTGAGGAATGCGCGGTGCCCGTGCCCATGCTGGGGTTTTGAGGGACCCTTTCTGCATGGAGGGGGGGGGGCAAGACTCAGAACTAAATGCCACGTCTGCGCGGCCACACTGGACTTACGGCTTGTGCGAGAACTTGACTTCTCCTTGTAGGCATCATTTAGTCGGACGTATTCATCCAGGGCCAAGGCCAGTCTCTGCTCCTTCACGTGGTACAGCTCCTTCTGTGTCCTGAGGGCATCCTGCGCCACCGAGAGATAGTCCTTGAGCATCTTCTCCTGCTCCCCCCGCCATTGTTTTCTGGGATCTTCTATCTGTGTGGTTTCTGAAAATACATTAGGTGGGTTCTTTTTTATCATGTCATCATTTTTTAAAAGACTGTTTCAGCTTTAAAAAAAGCGGCCAACTTAAATTCCTATACCCTCTGAGGAGCACATTAGCAACTGTGGAGCGGCTGCTCTAGAAATTTGCAGCAGTTTTTGCTTTACTTCACCCACTCCCTCTTGACCACCTGCTTCCCCCAGGGACCTGTCAACAATTCATCCTGAAGTGTCGTACACAATGTCACCAAAGATAACTCCATAGCCAGACCAGGTCTTTCGAGATTTCTCTGGCGCCCCAGTGCCCACAGAACTAAAGCCCAGCCCCTCAACCAGCATTCTAGGCCCACAGCACCTGAAGCCCACTGACCACACAGGACCCTGGCGGGCTGCCCACTGCACTCAGCACCATGGGCAGCAGCCCAGCACCCGCGCACGGACGTGCCTACACGTCGCCATAGGTAAAGAAACCAAGAACAAACCCTCTGAGATGCTACGGCGATTTTATGCGGCCACCGCGCCTCCGCTGCCTGGCACTATCGGGGCTTGCCGTCTCTATTTCCTGTCTTTCCATTTTCCAATAATTTGTTTCTGTTGTATCTCACAAGGGTATGTGTCTGTCCACGGCAGATTAGAACTTTAAAAACAAACTGGTTCTGGTTTGATGACTACGGCTGAAGGGGGGGTTTTGGTGGTGTACCTCTGCACACTAGTATCACCTAGAGAGCTCCAAAAAAATCCCCAAAGTCAGAAACTCAATGAGTTTCTGCGGGGAGCCCAGGCTCCGGTGAGCCCGCAGGCAGCCCCCACTTTCAAGCAGTGGTGCCCCTTGAGTGCCCCTCAGCCCAGTGACTTGGTCCCAATGCAAAGAACATGGCTGGGGCTGGCAGCCCCCCTCTCTCTGGCTGACTCTTCTTGGCTTTTTTGCTTTCATGAAGCAAAGTGCCACGTCAGCTGCTCCATGGAGAGGTGCGCACGGCAGAGAGCGAGGGGCCTACTAGCCAGCAGCCAAGGAGGCCCTGGATCCTGCCAACACCTGCCTGGAATCGGGGCCTCCCCGTCCTGCTTGGAGAGCCTGCAGCCTGGACGGCGCCCCGAGGTCTGCCTGCAGGAGACCTGGAGCCCGTGGGCCCCCTAAGCCTGTCAGTGTTCAAGAACCCCAGAAGGCGTGAGATAACGAAGGGATTTTAAGCTACTAAGTTTTGAGGTAACTTGTTCTCCTTAGATAACTAACCAACCGAATGAAGAGAGGATACAAATGGTAAACACTTATGAAAAACTTTAAATATTTGTAAGTTATGAATAAGACATGAACCCTTGGTTCTCTCTCAACATCTTTAGAGGTTTGATTGAAACACATTTCCCCACATATTGGGGACTTGACATAGTTTCAAAAAAGTATTAGTCAACAGCTCATGAGCAGCACTGATGGACAAAGTATAGCAGAAACAACAACAATAATAAACCATCAGCATTTGTTTTGGCTAGTTCAGCAGAATGCATTCCAGTAGGCTGCGCAGGGTACAGGAGACTCGGCAGGAGGCATTTACATTTCTGAAGCGCTGCTCAGCTCAAACCTGAGCGACGAGAGGGTCCCAAAGGCCCCTTTGAGGAGAGCGTCATAAAGCAGGGCTGTGCTTCATCTCCATCAGCTGTATTTGCTCTATAGATTTGTGAAGAGTATTTATTAAATGTAAATAGTCAAAGCCTACTCTACAAATGTGGTGTTTTTTATTAAGACCTGGTGGCCTTGGGAGATGGCTGCACTATAATGCGATGTCATTTGCATATTGTTTACTACATGAAAGAAATGAGATGTCACACGCTGTTAAAATGTCACATGCCCCCAGGGGATTCACATTCCATCGGTGTTATAGACACGGGACTGCACTGAGTTACAAGAGCTTATCGTGGAAGGAAGATAACACTGGAGACTTCCCAGGAATATTATTTCTGTCTACCGTGTAGATTTCTATTCTTCCTGCTGTGCTTAAGAAGAATGAATGAAATGAATAACTTTCCTTATCCTGCCTTTTTAGAATATCTGCTCTGTTTATCTACTATCTGTTACTCCTAAATTGTTGACCATCTACTATGTGCATGGACTTTCAGGAATGATCCCTCTTGCCTTCCAAGGAACTTAGAAAACACAGGAGAAACTGTGACAAGTGAATTTGAAACGTAACAACTATTTTACACACTAGAAAGCTGTAAGAGCCTTGACAGGATGTAAAAGGCCATGGCAGTTTAGAGACACTTCCTTCTTCCAAGGGGCCCCTGCATCTCCCAGCCCGAGCCCATGCCAATCCCTTTTTCTTCAGGGACTGGTAAACTCCGTCATTCTTTGAGGACTGCAAGGCGGGTTTAATTTTCACAAATGAATGAAAAACACCCAATTAACACAGTAAGAGGAAAAATGGTATCATCTTAACAAATGTTGAGGATTCACTTTATAATATTCATACCATTCATGTTAAAAACAAAATAAAACAAGCACACCCATAGGGACTAGAACTAGAAGGATCTTTCTGTAACCTGATAAAGAGCATTTACAAACAAAAAAAACAACACTGTGGCTACTATCTTATTTAATAGTGAGAGACCTTTAAGATCAATAAAAACTAAGAATATCTTCTCTCAGCACATCTATTCAATATCATAAGGGGGGGAGGTCCTAAACAGTGTGAAAGAAAATGAAAAGAGGGTGGGGGAGAAAAGGTCCCAACTGGAAAGGGAAAACTAAATTATTCCTTATTTGCAGAAAAAAGGATTTTCTACACAGAATATCCAAAGGCATCTATAAAGACAAGAAAGTAAATTTAGCATGGTTTCAAGATTAGTTATAAAAATCAACTGTATTTTTATAGACTAAACAAAAACAATTAGACAGTGCAGTATAAAAAAAAAAACTACCATTACAATAACATCCAAAAAAGAAAAATACTTAGGAATAAATTTAGCAAACCACATATAAAACCACTGAAAACTAAAGAGGGGTAGTTAGTAAAAACTGTAGCAGATTCTATAATTTATGTAGAAATCCAAAGACATATACTTGACTGAAATAACAATTTTGATAAAGAACCAGGTTAGGGGGATTTATAATAGCCATTTTCAAGGCTACTATAAAGCTTCACATCTGTGTGGTATTAGCATAAAGATAGACTTGTCAACTGACTAGAACAGAAAATTCAGGGATGGACCCTTACATAAACAACCAATTAATTTTCAACAAAAGCAACAATCTAACCCAGTGGGGGAAGTATATTCTTTAAGAGAAACATGTTTAAATGATAGGATATCTGTTTGGGGAAAAAACGCATTTTAACCTTATATCATACTAAAAAAATTAGCTTAAGATTAATAGAAACCTATACCGTAAAAACTGAAAATCACAAAACTTCTACAGTGAAACAGAGAAGAAAAATTTTACGACTTTCAGGAAATCAAAGAATTTTAAAAGCACAATAGTATGAATCATTTATTAAAAGTTGATTAAACTTAAAATTAAAATCTTCAGTTCTCTGAAAATCTGCTGTTAATCAAATGAAAAGAAGCCATAGGATGGGAGAAAATATTCACACTACAAAAGATGTGTATATAGAATACATGAGGAACTTTTACAACTTAATAACCAGAGGTCAAATAAGCAAATAAAAACATGGTCAACAGATTTGAGCAGACACTTCACAAACACATACACAAATGGTAATAAACACATCAAGAGCCGGTGACATCACTAGTCATCAGGGAAATACAAGTTAAAACCACAGTGAGGCACCATTTCATACCCACTAAAATGGCAGAAATTAGAGTAACACCGTGACTGAAACTCTCCAACACTAATGTTATGAATACTAAATGGTGCAACCGCTTCGCAAGACTGTGTGGTAAATTCTTGAAACAGGTAGGCCCACGCACATCACATGGCCCAGTAGTTCTACTCGTGGGTCTTTTTACCCTAGAAATGAAGTTATATTTCCACTCAAAGATGTTCCAAGTAGCTTCATACATAATAACGAGAATGTGGAAACACCGCCTACTGATGAATGAACAAATCCATGTCTATCCATGCAATCAAACACTACTGGCCAGTAATAAAAAGGGTTAAAGGGCTGATTATCCAACAACATGAATGAATCTAAAACATGACTCAACCATAAGTTCACACTGTGTTATTCCATTCCCATTCATTTCTGTGACAGGAAAGGCTAATCGAGAGTGCCAGAAACTAAGCTGCCTGGGGTTGAAAGAGGATCGATTGCAAAGGGGAAAGAGAAGTTTTCTGTAATGATGAAGCTGCATTAGTGTGACTGTGGTGGTAATACTCTTAATGTGTACATTCTGTGGAATGTAAATTATGCGCCAATAAAGTTAATTCTTCGGTATCACTTAAAAATTGCATCCAAAAAAATGAAAATGCCTAGAAATACCTAATAAAAATTCGAAGTGACTTCTGGAAAAAAACAAAAACAAAAACAAACCCCACAAAACTGCAGAAAGAAACTAAAGAAAACCTATATGCATGGCAGGCTATATCATATTCATGGTATTAAGATTGTCATCTTCTCAAATTGTCTAGAGATACAATCTAAACTTTATCAAAAGTCCAAACAGACTCTTTTGAAGAATATGATGAACTCATTCTAAAATTATATGAAAATTCAAGGAATCTAGAATAGCCAATTTTAACTGGAAAAAAGAACAGAGCTGGAAGATTTATACTACCTGACTTAAGACTTACCATGGAACCACAGTGAAGTAATTTCAGTGAACTGACAGCCATAAACAGACTCGCCCTCATATAAACTCAAATGGTTTAACTGAAGCTCTAACTCAGTTCAATGGGAAAATAAAAATGGTTCTGCAAAAACTTGGTGAAACATTTAAGGGGAAAAAAAAATCTGACATTTAGCTCACATCACACACCAATAATTACTCATATTGGTTTATATGCTTAACCATGAAAACTAAAATCTTCACAATCTTGGTGTATTTTTTGGATAGACATAAAAAAACACTAAGTAAAAAATAAAATAAATGATATATGGAACTTCACCAAAATTTTTAAATGGTGCTCTTCCAAAGACACCAGTAAGTGAATAAGTAGACATGTCACAGATTGGAAAACAAATATTCATCAGACATAGCTGATAAAAAACATCTAGAATATATAATTATTAAAAATCAACATTAAAAAGACAATGACCCAATTTTTAAAAATAGACGACTACTAAAATATTTCACTAAGAGAGAAAATCCAAGATTAATAAATAAATGAAAATGTGCTAAAGGTTTTTAGCCATCAGAAAACTGCAATTTAAAGCCATGAGACACCATTTTACTCCCACTCCAATGGTTAAAGTATGAAGACTGACAACAGCAAATGCAACTACCAAATAGTGGGAACAGAAAATACCCAACCACTTTGGAAAGCTGATGGCAGTTTCTCTCACAAGCTGCCCTCTGACCTAGCAACTGCCTTCCTTGGTATTTACCCCAATAGAAATACAAATACATATCCACAAAACGACCTGCATAGGACTGTTCATATTAGCTTTTTTCATATAGGAAAAAACTACAAGTCGAAATTGCAGAATGGCTTTAAAAGACTGATTTGTTCATACAGTGAGCTACTCAGCAGTTGAAAGGAATATACTTCTAGTATACAGGAAGTAGGGATGAACATACAAGCCTCAAACACGAGGCTTGGTGTATCTTTGTTTTGAAGTGTCTGTTTGTTTGGTGTCTATTAAAATTTTTTTTTTGTCTTTTTAATGTTGAATTTCAGGAGTTCTTTATATATTCTGGATATGAGTTCTTTGTCAGATAATTGTACTATGAAAATGCATCTTATACGATCTTACATGTCTCAGTAGTAAACTATAGTACAACAGTATAGCAGTATACTATACTACAGTACAGCAGTATAGACGTATCAGCAGTATACTATACTATAGTACAGCAACACAGCAGTATCAGGAGTACACTATAGTACAGCAGTACAGTCATATCAGCAGTATACTGTATGTATACTACACTATAGTACAGCAATACAGCAGTATCAGGAGCATACTATAGTATAGTACAGCAGTACAATCTTTATCAATAGTATACTCCAGGATAGCCGTATAGTCAGGTCAGCAGTATACTATACCATACTATAGCAGTATAGCAGTATCAGCAGTGTACTATACATATACCAGACTATACTACAGCACTACAGCAGAATCAGCAGTATACTACAGTATAGTACAGCAGTACAGTCATATCAGCAGTATACCACACTATAGTATGGCAATACAGCAGTATCAGCAGTGTACTATACTGCGGTATAGCAGGACAGTCATATCAGCAGTATGCTACATGTATACTACACTGAAGTACAACAGTATAGCAGTATCAGCAGCATACTATAGTATAGAACAGCAGTATAGCAGTATCAGTAGGGTATGGGGACTGAAAGAATCCATTCACAAAACTGAACACACTTCATTCACATGAGTGAACAGGCAAACAAAACTAAGCTATAATGGTAGAAAACAATTTCATCAGTGAGATGGGGTGGCTGGCAAGAAAGTATTCTGTATTTTGACTGGAGGGACAAAGGATTATACAATTGTCACCTGTTATTGAAATATGCAACTAAAAACTATCTTTTTCTTGTATGTAAATGAGACTTCAATTACTACAAGAAAGAGAGAATATTAAGGTCTAACTCTGACCTTCCTCAAAAAGTGATTTTCTTCTGGTTGCAACTAGTTCCGGTTGTGAACAGATGTATATTATAAATATATTTCGTAATTACCTTCTAGCTAGCTGCAAACATCTCTTACCAATATCTGCACAGCTATCATTGTCAAGGTCAAATCTTTTCCTTCTAGATATTTGTGTTACAAAGAAATGTTACTAGGCAGCCCAACATCCTTTATTTTTGGTTTTCATTAAAATAAAGAGAAATAATGCTGAAACTACACAATATCAAGACACAGCATATGCGTGACCAGCTGTTATGAGAAGATAATACCATTTGCTCCCTAAACTCCTTTAGGACTGTCGGTAAGATTAATGAGATAATGGAGCAGACCCTCTTTAGTGCGAAAACTACTTGCTGTGGGTAATTTGGGCACTTTAGGGCCCAGTAAATCCATCAGGCTGCTGGGATACCTTTACTGCAGCAAAACGGTAGACTCAAAAATTTATATTCTGATGATTAATCAAGTTTTTATATATTCAAATGGTGTTTTCTGAAGCATAATTTATACTTGAAATGCACTTTAATTCCTTAAAAAATACAAACAGAAAGCTTTTAATCTGTGCGTAAGGTTTGACTAATAAACTTCTTCCTTTCTAATAACATTAAAGAGTTTATCATCTTCTGGACACCTGAGATAAAACAACAGAAGGCGGAGTCGCTGGCTGCACGAAGCTCGTGGTTTAGTGAGGGAAACAGACAGTTCCAACGCCATATGACAAGTGCTTTCTAACCCCCTAAGGACCTGACATGACACAAATCCCTGCACGGGGCACCCGACTCAGAATAAGGGTGGGGACCTGCCTTGAGAAATGCTGGGGCCCCAGCAGGAGAGCAGGGGGCCCTAGCAGGACGGGTCGGTGGGTCAAAAGGCAGGGCCCAGGAGAAGGACAGGGAAAAGGCAGGAAGGCAAGGAAGCACCGGCTTCGGCGGGGGGTGTCCTCCGGTCCTCCGGTGCCGGCTGGGAGATGAAGGTGGAGGCAAGGGCCCAGCTCTGGGCAAGACAGAGGAGACACGGTGGCCGCAGGCCCCCCAGGAAGAGAGCGAAGTGATCGCCGCAGTGACCTGCAGGTGCAAACGGGTGCTCTTACAGCGACCCTGATGCCAGGCGTGGGGGAAGCAGGGCCAAGAAAAAGAGAAGGGCAGGAGCAGCCAGGTATGTCCCCAGAAGTCCTAGCAGGGGTGGCATGAAAAGGGGTAAAGAGCAAGAGGGAGGAGCCCACGTGGCAGCGGGCTCTGCCGGCCCCAGGGAGACAGGACCAGGGACTGGCTCAATTTCGGGTCTCGGGGACCTCAGCCCGGGCAGGTTCTGTGCGCCGATGGAGAACGTGGCCCGCGCGAGGCTCGTGCGGACGTGTATTTCAGGAAGGCGCAGGGCGGTGGGAAGAGGAAAAGGCCAGAGCTGGCAAGAGCCTGGGGCAGAGACGGAGTTTGCAAAATTGATGTTGTTTCTCAATTTTGGTCATTTTAGTTTGATTTCATTTGAATAACTTCCAGTATTTATGTACAAGACAAAAGAATCACTAGAAATAGAAAAGGTGGGAGAATTTATTTTTCAACTAGCACATAACTAGTAAAGACACCAAACACTGGACAGGGGATGATACAAAAGTTATTAGGAGTCTTTTCTGGGGGGTGTGGACAGAATCCCTCTTCCACCAAGAAAGAAGAGAAGATCTTAAACATGATTTTAGAAACCAGAGAATTTGTAGGTAGTGGGAGGGAAGCTGCAGAATTCATTTTCTCTCCTTGACAGCTTCCACTGCTACCCAATCAGCGCAGGGGGGCTTGTTTCTTTTCCCAATGTAGGGAAACGAGGAAATTATCAGGTTTTTCTGCAGGCCTGCGTGCATGCCCGAGGGCGGGCACCTGGAGTGAGGTGTGGGCCTGTGTGAGTGGGCGCACCTGAGCCAAGACTGAGGTATAAAGCAGCAGCAGCAGCAGCAGCAGAGAACCGTGGCGTGGCCTGGTAGGCGTGGAGGTGTGTTGCGGAGTAGAGTAGATTTCGGTGCAGTACAGTGGAAAACAGCATGAAAACGACTAACAAAACAAGTCTGCTAGGACTGATGATGAACCTGCTGGGTCGAGGGTGGTTGCACAACACCCAAGTATTATTTATGAGGAAAAGATAAACTTTTACCCATATAAAGTAAGCATAAAAATGAGATTTAAATAGCTATACATGTCAGAGAGTTCACTGCTTTGCTTCTTTGCAACGGCCTCAGGATGAACTACAATTGAAGATGAATTTACGACTAAATTAGATCCCGCCACAACGTTAAAACGATTGTTAATCACTGAGAAGCAATAAAACCTAGAATATGACATAGTGTCAAGAAAGGTTTATCAGAAAATACAGAAATAAAAGCGAACTTTGAAACCCACAAGGACGAAATTCTTCATGAATTTGCAGGAACTTTCGGGGGGCGAGCTCTCTGAAACAAAGTTACCTTTCTTCCAACCTTATTTTAAAAAAATAATGCGTTGAACTGCTGCCTCCCCAGCCGTCCACACCAGCTGGTGGAACTGGAACTACCACGGGGGACAACCGACGAGGCTGGGGGCCTCCCACAGCCCCCGGTGCCTCCGGCGGAGTTGCCCTGAGGACCAAGCTACCCCCGCACCCCCTTACCCACCCGGCCGGCCCCGGCCCCCACTGACAGCGCCGCTCTTTCCACGGCAAGGCCAAGAACAGGGGCGCCCCGGTCTGGAGGAGCCGGAGGGCTGTGGGGGTTCCAGGCCCCCAGCTCTGCACTGAGGGAAACGCTCCCCCTGTGGGCAGGCGACCGACAGACAGACAGGCTGCTCTCTCCCCGCCCGTGAGGCCGGCTCTGCACACCTGCCCCCCCGGAACCAAGACGGCCCGTTGGGAAACCTTCTCGGCCGGGAAAGTGACATTAACGCGAAGAACGTCACTTCGGAAGACGCGCTGCGGCGCGGCTCCGGGCGGGGGCTGGTTTTCCGGCACGTCGGGCGTTTACCGGCGGGGCCAACTTACTGTGGACGTGGTCGATGTAGTAGACGCCGATCTGGGGGTCGAACCCGGCCTCCCAGCCCCACGGCAGCTCGTCCCCGACGCAGTCCGCGAAGGACAAGGGCTTCGTCAACCTGCGACGGACAGAACGGAGGCACCGTGAGTCTTTGCAGGCAGCCGGAGGGCCGCGCCCCCAGCGCGCACGCGCACGCGCACACGCAAGCACGCACACGCGCAAGCACGCACACACGCACATGCGCAAGCACGCACACACGCACGCCCGTACATTAAAGAGCCCCGACTGCACTTCCTTCTCTTCTCGATGAGCGCTCTCATCGCGGGGTTGGAAAGCGAAGAAAACCAGCCCCAGGGTAAACCACGGTGACCAGCAGCCAGAAACGCAGGGAGAGGCCTTCGACAGTTGACAGTCTGAGGCTGGTGACAGATGTGCCGTCGGCCTCCCCAGCCGAGAGCCAGCGGGCCTGGGGTCTGGCTCCGCTGCGGGCGGACGCGGCACCCCACGAACAAGGAGGCTCTGCCCCGACCGGGCCCTGGCGCCCCGGGAGGGACAGCGGCGGCCCCACGCAGCCTCGCGGGCGCGGCAGGAGCGGCCACACCCGCGACTGCGGGCTCCTGAGAGAGGAGACACGATCTGCTTCTTGAGCACCTCGGCTGCGGTCACCAGCACGAGTCGGAACCGAACCACGCACTGCCTCTGCCTCTGGGGCGGCCTCGTGCTTCCTCTTACACTGAGCGAGAGCAGCGTTTCCTAAGCAGGGTGCAGGCTGCAGCAGGGATGCTGGGGGTGCTGGGGGTGTGGGGGAGTGCAGCAGGGGTGCAGCGGGGAGCAGCCTCGGTGGAGCACCACCCTGTGGCGTCATGCGCTGGCACCCGAGAGCCTTCGTGTGAGAGCACCTGGAACCCCTTTTATCCGAGCTCCTGGGGATCAGCGCCCCCCTCGCTCCTGTGCAATCCAGCTCCCTCCCGGAACCCCGGCTGTCATCAGAGTAACAAACTGCCTGGCCACAGGGTGAGTGGGGTGAGAAGGGGATGGGAAGACCGTGTGGGGGTGAAAGGGGCGGAGGGCGGTGTCTGACGCGTGGCAGGCCGTCGCCTCGGTGACCACGAAAGCCAGCGGCACCCAGGAATTCTCTCGTGCCCGGAGCAGCCTTCTCAGACGTGGTTCCCGGGCCAGCCGTGGCAACATCCAGGAACCGGTGAGAAAGGAACTGCAGAACCGGCAGCTCCGGGCCCCCGTGTGCGCTGGGCAAGCCCCAGGACCACTGAGTCAGGGGCCACCGGCGTCCAGGAGACCTGGGCCGGCACCCTTGCTTGCCACTCGCTGTCCAACCCAGGGCACGTTCTCGACTTTCAACGCTCCGGCCTCCCAGTCTATTTTTAAAAGGAGGGGGGATTGCAGAGCTTGAATGAGCCGGAGCCGCGTGGCGCCCGACTCTCGGTGCAGGAGAACAGGCCTGCCAGGCGCATGCCCACACACAGCGACGCGCACACCGGCCGCGTAAAGCTGGAGTCAGTCAAACTCACTTCGAGTCCAAAAACTGCTCTGTGGATTGTGCTCGGGCTCCCCCTGGATCAGTGGCTGCCCGGGGAGAACGGCTGGTGGGCACAGCGGGGGACTGCACCAAAAGCCCCATCCGGTCCCCTCCCAGTGGCCCTGACCCCACACAGCGTCTGGGAGACAGACTCGCTGTCCCCAGCGAGGGAAGTTCGGCCCGGGCAGGCACCTGCCCGTGACTCTGCCGGCGGCCCCCCGCAGCCGCCTCTGTCGGGTGGGCTCGGAGGCGTAGGCACCCAGAGCAGCACGCACGGGAGCCCGTGCACGGCGGGAGAGAGTGACGGGAGGAGACGCTACCAAGTCTGACCCCGCTGCTCCGTCCACACGGTTAAGCCCGAGCGGGATGCGGACGTGTTTGTGACTTTCAGGATCAGAATCACAGACGCGTCACATCATGAGCTTTGTTTGCAAGAGTAAGCGACTTCATTACACTCAGGAAGTGTCCCCAGAATGGTCCCCAGACGGTAAGCATTGACAGCGGTCACTGTCCTTAGAACGGCGTCCCTGCGTGTACAGGCCTTTGTGAACGCAGCTAGAAATTCATGTTTCCACTCCTGCGAACTCCCACAATAACTCTCTGGGCAACATAACATCAGCAGTCAGAGCAATGCTGATTTTCTGAATCTGGATGAAGGCTTCTCCTTTCTCCGCTCTCGATCTGTGAGTAAAACCATCAGGTACATGTTTATAGACGTCGAAGTTTTAGGAATCAATTCTTGTCTGAATGACAATATAACTAGGATGACATTTGCAGGTGCCAAACCGAGACGAAATACTCGTGATGCCACCGCCCTGATCCCCGGGCCCGTCACCGTGAATACCGGGCGTCACAGAACAAGAGAAGGGACAGGCGGACGCCGCACTCAGAAGCAACAGCCGTCAGGACAGGGAGAGCAAGCGGGAGTGTCACCGGCTCCTCGGCCTCTTCTTGCCTTGCACGAGGTATCTCTGCAACGTCCAGTCTCCCCTGATGTTAAGGGAGGAAGAAAGGACGGAGTCTGCTCTTTGTTGGTTCCCTGCCAGGAGCAAAATCATGCACAAAGTCTCAAATTAACACGAGTCTTTATGCTAAATTCCTGACATTACTCTTCGCTTCAAAAACACTCTTCTTTTGCACTGTGACTAATGTGAAGAAAACGGGAATTTACTGCACACTCTGCCAAAGTTTACACACAAAATCTGAACTCGGCGTGCTATTTCCGCTCCTTGTGGTGTTATGTCATCCTCTTGCAAGGTCTCTTAAACACTTTGTGTTTATCACTGCGTCCCGGATACCTGGCTGTGGGGTGGGAAGGTGCACCCAGGTAGAGTTCCTCTTTGCGATCATGTGAAGGAGACAGTGTGTGTGTCCTCACTGCAACTGAGTGTGTTAGTGCACTACATAGAAATGCACCTGACAAAGACAACCATTTTCAGGTTAGCAAAACTTAGCCACGAGTCACATCTCCCCAAAGTGCAGCTCCCACGGGGGCGAGGGTGCCACTGTGATTCATGCTTGGAGCATCTGTGGCTCTCACTGTTCAGCTCACTCCAAGCAGAGTCCCGGCTGCCAGCTGGTGACTACAGAGTCTGTCCCCCAGCCCCACGGCTGAACCCCTCTGAGAGGACGCAGTGCACAATCTAAACTGAGAGGGGGTGGAGACCCCCACCATCTTCCTGTCATTCTGGAGGTTTTCTCTTAGAATGATGTTGAGTCTTCTCCAAACAACATGGACCTTGTCCCTTGCTATCCAGGTCTCGGGGACTAGTCAGGAGAGGAACAGGGGAGGGGGTGGCCAGAGGGCCGGGAGAAGCAGCAGGAAGAAAACCAGTGAAGGGCAAGGCAGACCACTGCGGAAGAGGCACCCTCGGCCCACGGCAGGTCTTGGGGAGGCTGGCTCTTGAGCTTCGGAGCAGTCCCGGTGCCAGACGGGAGACGCATCAGCCACTCGGTGGCTGAGGTCGCGCGGCTGGGAGGGTGTGACGGGCGGTCTCCAGGGGTCCCAGCCTCAGGCCCAGTTCCAGCCATCTTGGCACCGGCCCGGGTCCTCTGGCGGAGGCTAAGGTCTGGGCTTCCTGCAGCTCCCTCACGCTGGGGCTACTTTTATACCTTGGTGCCCAAGAGAACAAGTTCCATCCCTCTGCCCCGTGAGGGGCTGTCAAATAGGAGACCACAACCACTCAGGCCCCGCGTCTGCCCTCAAGGGCCCAAAGGCCCCCTTCTCTCACTCTCCCCCTCAACAGCCCGGCCGGCTCCTGCTCTTCACCCCACCCGTTTCATCTTGCCCTCACCCCCGCACGCGTCAGAGTGGCACCTCTCTCCTCTCACACAGTTCACGTTTCTCCCTCCGCCTACAGCAGGCTCAACCCCCCCACCCTAAAAAGGCCTCACATCTCCCCGTGTTGCCCACTTCCGACTCACCCACTGCTTCTGACCGAGAGACTTGGGATCTGGAGGACTCCAGGAGGCCTGGCCAAATTGCCTGTGCCACCTCACACCCAGCTCTGCCCTCACGGACACGTTCTCGAAGGCCGGTGTCTGGGTGATTCACCTTTGAAAGGGCACATCACGGGACCTCCCTGGTGGCGCAACAGGTTAAGGCGCAGAACTATGACGTTATGCAGAGCCACTGCAGCATGAGTTTGATCCCTGGCCAGGGAGCTTCGCACACGGCGCAGTAGACCTCTCCTGTCTCACCCGAGTGTATTTCAGTCGATCTGCCTGTTCTGCTCCCCACTCTGTCTCTGGTGAATCCCCTCACCACCCCCCCACCTCTGGCCTACACCCCAGCTTGTATGTATAAATCAATCAATCTTTTTTTTTTTTTTTTTAAAGAGCAGATCTGAGGGCGGCTGGTCCAAGGAACCAGACACATAATTTGCAAAAACCTCAATGTTTCCAATACGCTGATTTAAAAAGGTCAACTTATACCGTATGCAAACAACACTAATGGTATCACACACGTGCTGGGTGTTTACCTGGCACCACAGACAATTTTACACACAGAATTACACCCGCATAAAACTCTGCAAAGTAGATGCAATTCTTGTTGCCGTCTGAATAGCCCAGGCAGGGAAAGGCTTGTCTGCGGCCAAAGCAGGGGAACAACTCACATATTACCATGCGGCAGTTCTTTGATAAAATTTTTTAAATAAATAACTTCTCTTTGACATGATGTATATAGTGAGAAGCGATTTCTAAGTAAAATTATGACTTCTGCATGTAATGCTTAGACGGGTTATAACCGGATCCAGCTTCACTGTTCAAACTGTCTGTGGGTATCAGCTAAAGACAAAGTTGCTGTCGCCGAGGCTGAGGCTGCTCATGAAGCCTCCCCCAGAGGCCTGTCACCACCCTGAACATACTGCTGGCCTGAGGCTGCCGACTTCCTCAGGGACCCTCAAATCCGAGTGCGCTCCCAGGGGCTCACCGCCACACTTGCTGCGTCCTGCTCTAATCTAAATGCGATTTCTGACTCCGGGGACTGGGGGAGGGGCCTGAGGCTTTCCATTTCTAACACATCCCCACACGATGCTCATGCTGTCGGTGCCTGGGCCACACTTTGAGAATGACCAGCTTAGGACACAGGTAACTGCTCAAATGCAACGTAGGGCTGGAGAAATGGAAAACAAGGTCAAAGGACGAACCTGGAGGTCGGAGCCCGCGATTCAGGAAGATGGGGCCTCACGCAAGCACAGGACTCCCGCCCGCAGTGGCACTCCTCGCGGGCCTGCACGCGGCGGGGGCCTGGACCCAGCGGGGTGACGGAGGAGGCGATCTCTCCACACTGGAAGGCCGGCCCCGAGCAGCTCCAGTGGGGTGACCTCCAGAGCATCGTGCTAGCAGGAGAAGCCAGACGTGATGCCCCCCCCAGTAAGGGCCCACAGACACACAGATCCAGGAGCAAGCTGCAGAGGGGGAGGGGACTGCCAGGAGGGAGCGAGGGAGGGAAGCTGCTTCTGGGTCTTCTGGACTCAGGACTAGGCAGGGCCGGGGCTGCCCAGGAGGGTGGGTGCCAAGTGCCCCCCGCGGCTCATTCCGTGTTA
>PVIJ01009672.1:0-65311 GCA_004024925.1 Scalopus aquaticus
AAAAAAAAAAAAAAAAAAAAAAAAAAGAACCAGCTGTAGGTCTAGAGTTTTGGAATCAACTGTGCTTCCAAGTCCCAGCTAGCGGTGCCTCATCGTTCCCTCTGGCCTCCTTGGCCTCTCCAGTCCCACTCAGCACACGGTCAGCCCTAGCACCTCATGGGGGAGCAGCCGGTGCAGTGACAAAATGGAAACACAGTAGATGGAAACACAGTAGATGTTGGTAACACTTGCAGGGGTTAGAGGAGGTGGCCAAAGCAATGTGCCAGGACATGGTAGAATGTGCTCCCCAGAGACATTCCTTGAAAGGGTTCTTTTAGCCTGGGTAAAACATAGCCATTGAGGTGGATCTAGAGAACAAAATGCCTTATTTTCTTATTCTCTGCAAGTAGAATCTATTGTTTGTTTCTGAAACCATTATTATGTTCACATAATAACAATGTGAACAAATTTCACATTTCTTGTTGATGTGCACAGAGCTTTCTCATTGTGCATTGAAATTTGTCAGTCTTGTGAAATTTTTGGTACATGTTATTGGCATTTGTAAGCATTGCAATAAATTAGACATTTAAAAAATGCATATCTCTAAAAATAATTACTTGAGTTTTGGCTAACAGAGACCCATCCCCAAGAGAAACATCCATTTCTTTTGTTGGAGAAAAAGCAAACATTTTTATGAAAACAATGCTCACTCCACGTAGTGGTACATGCAGGAGTGTACACCAGAGACGAGGCGGGTGCTTTTCCCATGCAGCTGAATTGAAAAACAAGACAAATATTTTGAACAGCTCATATGTCAAGGAGACATATGCAGGCTCCACTTATTAAAATAATCATGCTATGGTGGTGCACTGATGTGGTGCTTTTATCTTCAAAGCAATTTATGAGTGTTCATGAATCCACTTGGGACAAGAGAGCAGAAATTGGCGGGAGGTACTGGGTCTGTGATTTTGAGAAGAATGGATGGGAAGAGATCAAAGAGATGTCCCTCCAGCCCCACTTGCTTTGTTAATGTATCCCTTTGGATCCTAAAAGGAAGCCTGTGGTTCTGCCCCAGGGAGTTGGTTTTTCTGGCCAGCAGAAGCTGATAATTCTATGGCAGCAAGAAATGTTGTACCAGCTTTCACCAAATTCATTCCCCTAGGCCTGGCTGGTCAGGTTCTAGAGCCAGCATGAACCAGATGTGTTCCACACCAAGGTCTCAAGGACCACCTCGCACCCAAATTAGGAAGGAAATTTCAGCTCCTAGCACAACCTAACATTATTCTGTCCCCTTGTGCTGAGGTGCCCCCACAGCCTGAATCTGATGCAGTGCTACTACTGGGAGCTTGTAATGTGCTAGACCTGCACTAGTTTTTATGTGCATTGCGTCATTTAATTGGCACAAATACCCTTGAGGCACACACTCTAATTTCCCCCATTTTGTATGTGGAGACAGTGGGACATAGTGCAGTTAAGGTGCTCTCATGAGGTCAACAGCTGTAGCAGGGGAATTGGGATTCACTCTCTGGTTATCAGCCTCCAGACCTCACACCATTTGCCCTGCACCTCATTGCTTCCAGATGGCAGAGAAAGGAAACTAAATTCTTTAATTTCATTATCCTGTATAGAATAAGCTTCTATCAAAACCTCAATTATAGACTGGTAGTCAATTGTGATGTACTCAGTGGGTATTTAACAATGCACACCAGAAGGGTGAAGAATGCCTAAGTGCCTTTTTGGCATTCTGTCTATTCAGAATCAGGAAATTGAGCAGCAGACATTCCTTCCTAATATACTAGGTCAGGAAAGGACAAGAAGAATGCTTTAGACGGGGCTGTGGTATAACGTGTCTTTTCTGGCTCTGCCTGTCCTGAACCACATACGGGCTGCCCAAACCTGAGCTGCTGCTTGCTCTTCTGCCCATTTGTCCAGTTTGCCTCACTGACCTAAACCTCTTGGCCTTGTCTTTCCCTCTGCAGGCGACTGTCGCTTTTTCCTCCCTCACTCTTGGCTGAATCACTCTCAGGTGCTTGGTCAGCCCCATTGCTGTGAGTCCCTCCTTTCTATCAACCTGACCTAGGAATGGAGCCTCAGCGAGGATTCCATTGAGACATTCGTGCCTCATTGTGTTTTCATGGGCGTTAGTGACATGTTTCCAGAGCACCTGTTCCTGTTTCAGGCTCTTTGCTAGGTGTTGGGGACATAACTTGAATAAGAGAATCATTCTCCTTATATTCATGGAACTTATGACTTCACAGGAGTCAAGCATTTAATGAATGAATGCACAATATTTTCTCAATGGAAATGAACACTCTGAATGAGAATTCTACAGAACTGAGTGAACAAGTAAGTCCAGAAAGGGTCTCTTGAGAAAATATTTGAGGTGAATACTGAGGAATTTACCAAGAGTAAAGAGGAATTGGGGTGGGGGGAAATCCCCAGAAGAGGAAACTTCTGTGGGAAACCCTGATATAGCTGGGAGTCAGTGAGGCAGGGGACTTTAAAAAGACCAGTGGGAATATAACTGAGAGCTTGAGGACGTGGGGGAAGGGGAAAACTAGGCAGGGTCAGAGCCATGGCTCAGAGGACAGATTTGGGTTTTAATCCTAAAAGCAGTGTCAAGTCATCAAAAGATTTAGGGGGTGATATGATATGAATTACATTTTAAAAGCTCACTTTGTATTTTATGGAGAAATTTGGACATGGCAGAAATGGCGGAAGGATGCTCAGTGATGATTTGATTGCAGCATCCAGGTGAGTGAAGATGGGTTTAGATAAGGAGGGTCAGAGGAGATGGAGGGCCTGGGTGGACAGAAGTTTCTGCTGGACCAAGGCAGAAACTGTATGCTTGGTCAATAAGTGTTCTTCATCACTGATGCTATTGGTTCATGTATTTGGCTTGGAAATAGATGACGAATTAGCATAGCATCATTAAATGAAGAGAAGCAGCATTCCAGAGGGCTTGACAAACCATAGCTCATCTTGGAAGTCAAAGCTGGCCCATTGCCTGCTTTTATAAATAAAGTTTCATTAGATCGTGGCCACACCCACTCGTTTCCATATTGTTCATGACTGCTGGAAAGTGCAGTAGTTGCTAACGGAGACCACATGGCCTTCAAAGCTTACAATTCTCACTATTTGAACTTTTACAGGAAAGTTTGCTGATCCCTGTTCTAGCTCATTATGCTTCTTATTGGTGATGCTGAATTCCCTAACTCCTCTCTCTGGTTTTACCAGTCCCGAGAACTTCCAGCTTCCTCTCTCACATCTTTCTGCCCAGGTAATGGCAACTGCCAGTCTTCCGTGTTAAAAAGAGTGCTGAAAATAAGTGTCTACAACTTCTAACTACAGTAATTCCCTCCAGCACCGCCACCCCTGCATTACCTATAGTTTTGCTTTCCTTGGTTTCAGTTACTTACTATCAACCACCGTCTGAAAATGTTACTAATGATAAGATATTTTGAGAGTGTGAGGTCACACTCACATAATTTTTATTACAGTATATCATTATAATTGTTCTATTTTATTACTATTATTTTAAATCTCCTATGGTACCTAATTTGTAAGTTAAACATTATCATAGGTATGTATATGTAGGGAAAAGCATAATGTAATAGGGTATGACTTGACTATTCAAGGCTTCAGGCCTCCACTGGGGGTCTTAGAATGTATTCATTAGGATGAGTATGTGTGTTGGGGGTACTGTGGTTGTAAATCTATTTACTCTTGTTTTACAGAATAAATGAGCACTTGCCCTAATACTGTTTTATATTGGCATTCTGGGGAAATATACTTAGGACATTTTGATCATATCCCACAAAAGTCCAAGTTGCTGGCAAGGCACTCAAGAGAGGAGCTGCCCATGGCTGTGCTTGAAGTTCCTGGCCACCTCACAGGTGGCAGAAGCAGCACACCTCGTCTGCTTAGGTGTTCTAGTAACAGGCAGACTGAAGAACTCAGGTTGGAAGACATTTTTCAAAGTGAAAGTGGGATTGGCAGCTACCAGGAATTTTAAAATGGTCAAGTTTAAACAAACAGAAAAATACAAATGCATCCAATCACAAAGTGATTTTATGTGATTTTTTTCAAGAACTAGCAACACCTATGGGTCATGGAAATTTCTGAGATACAGAATTCTTAGCTTTATGTGACAATAAAAGGGAGCGGAGAGCATAGAATTTGGAGTGAATATGGACTGAACTTCGCCACTCACTGCTTGCATAAAGTAGGGTGATTATCAAATAACTCTAAAACCTTACTTTCTCATTTGTAAAATGAGAGGAGTAGTAGCACTAACCTCATAGCATTTCTCCAACAAAATACTCATTGAATATCTACTAGATGCTGGGTAGTATCCTTGTTTTGAGGATATAATGTGGCCAAATCAGACAGGGTCTGCTCTCATGGAGCTTACTGAACGTGAGAAGACAAGAGAAGTGCACAGGAGATACAAAGCACCCCATAAATTAAGCTAGTAAGGCTTAAAATAAGATTACTCATCACACTGAATCATTGCCCTTACTTTTCTTTTCCTCAGCACCCTCCCTAATTATCCTCTTTCTCCACCCCCTCCCTTCCGCCCACTTAACCACAGAATCCTCACTTCATTTATTAGTGTCCACTAGCTTTTAGAAGTGTTTTACTTAGTCAAATCATCTGCCATGAAAATGTCCAGTATTTGTTTTTGTCATTCTGCCTTGCTTTATTACACATAATTCCCTCAAACTCCTTCCATTTTGCTGTGAACAGCAACATTTTGTCTTTCCTTATGACTAAATAGTATTTCATATTGTGGATAAAACATACCTTCTATAAGTTGCTTCCATACTCTACTATCAAATATAGTGCTGCAATAAACATTGTAGAGAAGATAGTTTTTTTGAGTTGATGGCTTCATGTCCTTTGGATAGATGCCCAGGAGTGGGATTTCTGGGTCATAGAGTATTCCCATTGTTAGTTTTTAAAGTAAATCCAGATCACTTTCCAAAATGGTTGTACCAGTTTACATTTCTACCAGCAGTACAATAGGGTTCCTCTTTCTCCACATCCTCTCCAAAACTTGTTATGTTTTAACAATTGCTGTTGTCATAGGTGTGAGATGATATCTCATTGTGGTTTTCACCTGTATCTCTCTTACTGAAAACAATAACGAATATTCTCCATGTATCTATTGGCCTTCTGGATATCTCCTTTGGTGAACTGTCTTTTCAGATGGAATGCCCATTTATTAATTGGATTGTGTTTTTTAAAATTTTTGAATAATTTATTTTTAATACCTTGGATATCAACCCCTTGGTTATATAATGAGTAAATATTTTCTCCCATAAATATTTTCTACTTTATTCTACTTTTATTCTGCAAAACCCTTTTAAAGTAATTCCAATAGTTTATTTTTGCTTGTATTTCCCTTACCATAGTGTATCCAAAAATATCTTTATTATTGATGTAAAGGAACATATTGCCAATGTTTTCTTCCATATATTTTATCGTTGCAGGTCATATATCCAAATCTTTAATCCATAGAATTTTTGTGCACGGCTTAGAGAGTGACCCAACTTCATTCTTTTGCATGTGGCCATTCAATTTTTCCATCACCATTTGTTAAGGAAACTATCCTTTCCCCATTGTATGGTCTTGCTTGTTTTTTCATAAATTAAGTATTGATAAATACAAGATTTATTTCTGAAATTTCAATTCTATTCCATTGATCCATGTGTCTGACTTTTTCTGCCAACAACATATTGTTTTAATAACTGTTGCTTTATAGCATAGCTTAAAGTCAGATAACATAATGGTTTTAATTCTCTTCTTTTTTCTCAGGATAATTTTTGCTATTCAAAGACCTTTGTAGTTTCATATAAAGTTCAATGCTTTTTGTTCAAGTGCTTTGAAAAATATTAGTATTTTGGTAGGGGTTGCATTGAACTTATATATCACTTCAGCTAGAATAGTAATTTTTATTATTCCCTATATATTTTTAGTAACCCAAGATTTATGACCATCTAAGAATTATACACAAACTCAAAGCTGGACTAGATTGAGAAAGAAGGCACTTATTCAGGAGCAAAATTCAAGGTGGCACCAAAAAACTCAAAGTTAAGTCATGCTTTATCACATCATAAGAATAAAAATCAATGCAAAAGAATCCACTGTGCACAAAATATCAAGATTTCAAATAAAGATGGACTCACTATTACTTAATTTTCCTTTGCCTTAGGGCCCAAGCTGGCTTGGCTCAGGGCCCCACAAACTCATCTCCACAAGTTTATGTCTATTCTTACTGGTACATCACACTGTCCCAGGGCACAGTCACATTCCTCTCGGAAGCACAACCACTAGAGAAAATTCAAATGCTAAGCATACGGTCAGAAGCTCACTTTTTCCTCCTACCTTTTTAAATGCCTCAGAAATTGAGTTTTTGCTTTTTTTTTTTTTTAAGCATTTTCCAGAACACAAACCAGAGAACTTCCAGTTGTTGTTGGCACGACCTAAGAGAGTAAAATAAAATAAATAATTAAAAGGACAGCCCATCAATCTAGATATGCAGTTTTGAGGCTTGTGGCCCTGGACAGGGTAGATTAGAAGAGCTGACTAGTCAGGCAAAAAAGAACCCAGAATTCAAACCAATAGCAACAGACCCTCTTCCTATCGATCCTTGGGCCTTGAGTAGATCTCTTCCCCTCCTCTAATGCATGTACTCACACATGCATGGACACACACATGGATGTAAACACACTTAATATTGAGTATTTGTGTTTGCCAGAAAACTTAAATTCACCTTTTTAGGCAGTTAAAACAACAAAAGTCAAAATTATTTGTGTCACAATGAAGATATGTATTCACATAGAAGAATAAACAAAAGTGTGTGCGTGTGTGTGTGTGTGTGTGTGTGAGATAAAGAGCACCCTCCCGGGAACACTGCAGATCCTGATGAAGTCATCGCCTGATGTTAATGCAGTGCAGATGTGGCAGCTCACGGTGCCGGGCGCGCTCCCTGACGCCTGATGACAGTGAGCGGCCTCCATATTGTTGTTGGCATTGCTAACAACAGCAGATGCTGCTAGGTTTCATATTTAACTCAGGCTGCAGGCTCAATTCATTAAAAAGAGATTTATGGGTGTTACAGTGTTTTGCTATAGATTTTGTTTCCAGGAGTGAAGCCTTCTGTGTTGCAGGCAGGAGGAAGGGAGGTGTTTAATTCATCAAGTCCAAGCTGAGATACAAGATAACAAAGAACATTCAAACAGGTTAGAGGGCCCTGGAAGAAAAATTTGGCTCATTGGTTGTCCTAGGGATTGAAGAGTATATCTTAGTAATTAATAAGCAACTGGTGAATAATTTATCTTGGAAAATTATATGTTTATTAATAACCAACAGCCACTTGTGGCTAACTAGGCTTGGAAACTTTGCGGGAAAGGGATGAACAGCATGATTCCTGCTTTCAAGAGTTGATAGAAGATTTGCCTGATTGTGAAATAATAGCACTGTTTTGGGAAAATGTTGGGAAATCATTTTTGTGAATTGACACTGCTCCTTTAACATGCACAATCGGAATCGGTTCAGGACAGGGAGCAGAAGGAACGCTGGGCTTTGTTCTACTACCTGACTTCTCTGTGACCTTCAGTCAATGTTTCTCAAATGCCCTCGAGCAGCAACAGCAGCAGCATCTCCTAGGAGTCTGACAACTCTCCAGCCCACCACAGACCTACTGAACCAGTAGTTTGGAGGAGGGGGGTGTCCAGCAAACTGTGTTTTCACAAGACTTTCTAGTGAAGTTAAAACAACTCACCTGGAAACCATGGCCTTAGACAAGTTGAGAACCTTCGCCTTAGGCAAACCCATCTCCTTGGTCTTCCTCATCTCTCCAAATGGTAAAAATATGACATAGTCCACCCCATTAAGTTGTGGGAATCACAGAAGTTAATCAAGAGACCTGAAAGATAGTAGAGGACATTAACAAACTACCAATGATTAGCAATTCATTATCACCAATGTAAAGTAGAAAACATCTCTGAAGGGATCAGCAGCTTTTGGCAACGATTAAGGTGTTTTACTTCAGGAATGTTCTTCATTGTGGAAAATGTCCAGGAAATGCCTTCTGCACCATATTTGAAATACCCACATCACGATAAAACCATCGCTCACCCTCAACGTGGTTGACTCAGCCATTCCGCATCTGGAGCAGGAAGGATTCCACATCTTCAGATGCACAAGCCCAGCAGGTGCGGGCACCAGGCCAGGTAACTGCAGCGCAGCCAGTTTGGAACCTTCTTCTTCAGAATTCCTAAGAAGGGAGTGGTAGAAAATCCAAGAGAGAGACATTCAGGAGGACTGAGGAAAGCTAACCCATCACTTTAGAGGCAGATTAAATACACAATGACAAATAGAGGAGGGAAACATCCTTCGTTTAGGCCAATGGGGAGAATATTTTATAGATGATTCACAGAAAACCATTTCCAGTCTTTAAAAAAGTGTTACATATATAAACAATAGAGTGTCAAAGGAAAAAAAAAGAATTTTTGAATAGGAGGTCCCAAAATGATCAAATATGAAAGTTTTTTTATGGTATCAATTTTCTCACAAGATTTTTTTATCAAGACAAAATACACATTACATAAAAATTACCATTTAGCCATTTAAAGTGTACAGCTCTACAGCACCAGGTGCAGTTACACTGACATTCCAGCCTTACCACCCTCCATCTCCAGAACTGTTCATCTTTCCCAGCTGAAATCTGTTCCTGCTAAATACTAAATCCCAAATCCCCTCTCCCAGCCCCTGTAACCGCCCTTCCACTTTCTGTATCTATGGATCTGATGACTTTAGCCACCTCATAGGAGAGGGGTCGTACAGTATTTGTCTCGGGGACTGGCTTGTTTCACTCAGCAGAATGTCTTCACGTTTCATCCATTTTGTAGCATGTATCAGAATTCTTTTCCTTTTTGAGGTTGAAAATATTCCATTGGATGGATAGACCAGATTTTGTGTTTCCATCCACCTACTGATGGAAAGTATTTTTACTTTCAGTCTTCTATTTTCTAACTACCTCAAAAGACAGAATAATGAGACTATCTGTAAAACGCTTAGCACAGTGTCCAGAACCCAATGTGTGCTCAGTAATAAACATTAGCATTGTTTAGTTGCTCTTGCTTGAAAAGCACATGTCTACATCTGGATGTGGCCCAACCACTCAGTCCCTGGATAGGGAATGGCTACCCCAGGCTGGTCAGCAGCATCGCCACTCAAGCCCAGCTTGAGAAAGGGATGGAAAGTGTTACTGCAGCGCCAGCAGGGCACAGAGCAGGTTTTCTATGATCCGGAAAGGCGGGTAAAGGAGGACTCCTGGAGCCCTCAGTGGCTTTTTCAGGCTTTTAATGATCCTACACCATTTATAGTGAGGCAACCAGGCGCAGTACAGGCAGCGAGGCCTGGGGGCCAGGAAGCTGGCAGGCCTCCTGGCCCCCCCGGCAAATCTTCACTGTTTCTGGGCTCTCTGGAATCTCTCATGGTCTCTTCGCTGGTCTCTACTGCACTCCGCCACACAGTCCTCTACTGCCCCTGTTCTCGCCCCCATCTTTGTGATGCTGCCCTTATATGCTCAGTCTCCTGGCTCAGGCGTGTCCACTCACACGCACCCACACCACACACCAGGTACCACCATCAGGCATGCGTGTAAGACCACAGGTCGATCATTGATGCTAAGGGCAGGAGGGCGGAAAAACCTGATCACTTCCATTTACCCTACAGTGGCCTAAATGTTCATCGAAAAACAAATAGGATCAAGGCCACTGTTAACTCTCCTGTTAAGAAGCTCCCTGCAGTAATTTAAAACAACAGAAATAATGTAGCGTGCTGTAAACTTTTCTGGCAGGTGCTTGTGTGCATACTCTGAGACTGTGTCCACTGTTAATGGCCACAGAGATACTTGATATTTGCAGTCAGTGTTGATAATTCTAGTTTCGGGCTGGTAGTTTGTATTGAAGCAACAGCCCCTGCCTTTGTAAGGGCTGTATCAATTCTTTGAAGATGTAAATGACCAAAATGCTGAACTTGGAAATAATGTTTTTATTTTTTCCTTTGTTCCAAAGTCTGTCTGTTAGGGCCTAAGAATTAAATTTTGTTCAATTCATAGGAAAGTGGCAAGGAAGCAGGGGGTGCTCGCAGCTCCCCATCAGCGAGCAGCGGTTAGAAAGTAGCATCCATCAACAAACAATCGGCATCATTATCTATTGAACACAACGCCAGTCTCTGAAACCCCCCAGTCGCCTCCCGTGATAGGAAAGGAGGAGGATAAAAGCAGCCCTGTGGCTTCCATGCTGCGGCCAGCCGGCACCCGCTGCACACCAACTTCTTTCCCCTTTGGCTCGGGTTGCAGAGTGAATAGGATGCAGGTGTCGTGCTAGTCAGGGTCTGCTTACTAAGCAGAATGGAAGGGGAAAGGAAAAGTTCAACTCCACATGTGCAAGGAAAGCAAACGGCTCCCGAGGGGCGAGAGAAAGCCGTGGCCAGCATTTGTGTCAGCAGAGTGTGTGCTGGGTGAAATATTTCATTAATATGAGCTAGCCGGGCAGCAAAAGGGTGATTCACATAATATTAATATCAAATTAGCAACCCGAGGGATGCGGTGGGGGGTGGTGAGAGGAGAAAGAGCAAACCCCTTTCCCTGCCTGAAAGGAGGGAACATTCTTTTCATTTTCCTATGTGCACCAATACTATATGAATAAAGACCTGGACCAACACAGCCTCTCAGGTGTCTTATTCACCCCATCTGGGCCACGGAGGTGACTCTCTTTGGTGTTCTCCCCCATCCAGGGAAAGTTTATGCTTATAACCCATAAAAGTTGTTCTCCTCACACACTGACCCCTCGCGTCTCCTGGTGAGACACACATCTCCAAGCTGATGTTGCACCAAAATGTGTCATGTGATCTGACCATCAAGTTTCATCAGACAAATCCAGAAGGTGGGCACACCGCAAGAAAGCTTGTTGGGCTTTTCAAAGAAATGTCGTGACCTGATGTTCAATGTCATGAGAGACCAAAACAACAAGAAAGCCAGAGGGCTGCTCGTAATAAGGAGGTTCAAAAACCATGGCAACCAAATGTAGTGTGGGAACTTCAATGACATAGCTATAAAGGACATCTCTTAACCTACTGGGGAGCTTTGAATATGGGTTCCATTTTAGATAATATTGACATTCAATGTCTTGGCTGTGACCAAGGTTATTCTGTAGAGGAAATGTGCCTGTTCTTTGGAGATGCAGGCCGTAATTCTGAGAAACAACGTGTTGTGTTATCTCTGATTTCCAAGCTGGATAGAGAATATGTCCACAAAGTTAACAATGTTAACAACTAGAAAAGAGTATTCAGGTATTTATTATACAGTTCTTTTAACTTTCCTGTAAGACTGAGGTTTTTTTCAAATGAAAAGTTGATGGAGAGTAATTATATTCTAAGAAATTTTTATTTCAAATGAAGGGGATAGGCAAGACCAGATTAGACCTAGGCCTGCAGACCCTCAAGGAATACCAATTTAGCCAAAGAAAGGTGACCAGCAGATGAGAGGGCACTGCCCAGCATCTGGTGAGCACCTGCTACCTAATCCACAGTGGGGCTCACACAAGTGCCCTGGGCATGACTGCAGTGGACGGTCCACTCACTACAGCTGCCAGCAACTCCTGACCTTGAGGCCAAAAGTACGAAGAGTCCCAGACACAACTATAACTGATTCAATATGTGTCAAGAGACTACTGCTTAAAGCACGATTTGTCTAATATGAGTAATGGGGTTCTCCCCCCTTGTCTGACTTTTTTAAAGTTAGAAACAAAAGATTATTCTATTTCAGGAGGTTCAAGTACCTCTTATGAAGTTACTCACCACTTTTCCCTGGAGTTTCCTGATTTAATGAGCATGGAAGATAGATTCTTGAAGTCTTTGTTCGACAGTGATTCACCCCCAATTCTAGGGCTGGGGCAGAAATAACCTTTTATCAGTTATCAATGATGTTGCCTCCTTCTGTTTAGTCCCTAGAATCAGGAGATCAAAGAATTTCCTTAAATAAGCTGGTTGCTGAGGAATGCCAAAGTATTTTAAATTCCTATCCAGACTGAAGACATGCACTGCTCAATGCTTTTGTGCGCGCTGTCCTTGAGTAGAGGTTCTTTCCTCCTTTTGTTCCTAAAGATAACTTACTGCTCAAAATGCTTCTCAAAGTCTACCCCCACTGTGAAGGCTCCTAGGGCTTTTCTGAGTATTAAATCATATTAGCCTCCCTAAGTCCACATCCACTTATTTATATGTACCTATACTCTACTCCTCTAGAAACTTGCTCCATGAATTGAAATTCTCCCTCCCTCCCTTGCTCTCTCTCTCTCCTCACCCCGCCCCCGCCTCCCATAGGCTAACTCTTCTCACACAGCTGGTAGTCAGAAAGTCTTTGTTGAGTGACTGAGTGATAAATCATCATGTATATCCAGAAGGACAACGTGGAATTGCAGAAGGGCAGGACACAGAGAGAATAACTCATTAATCCACCACTATCTACCCCACACTCAGAAGGATTAATTTATCCACAGTGGCTGTCACCTGGCACAGAGCAGAGGCCTGAAAAATGGGGCATAGCAGAAGGGAGGGCTTCGTACCTGGCCTTAGTTAGACAGTTCCAGAAGGAGCGCCTTAGCAGGAACCCTGAATGACCAGGGCCAAGTGCCAGCAGAGTGCCAAAGCACAGATAATCCCAGCTTCATCTTGCCAGTTGCTTTTCCAGTGGAAACTTTCTTTACAGCAGTGCTGTCTGGTAGAAATATGGTATAAGCTGCAAATGCAAATCTCCTATGTAATTAAAAATTTCCTAGTATTTACATAAAGAAGTAAAAAGAAACAGGTGAACTAAATTTTCAATATTTTTTATTTGACCCACAATATATTATTTTACCTTGTTATCAATACAAACATCATGACATTTTCTTTTTTCCTCACTAAATCTTTGAATACCAGTGTGTATTTATACTTGGGGCCCATCTCAATTCAAACAGGCCATGTTTCAAGTGCTCAATAGCCATGTGTGGCTACAGAATTGGACAGAGGGACTTCAGAACAGCACCTATAGCCACAGTGATTAACTGTCAACTTCTGCTTGGTCAAAAGAAAGTGAGCTGCAGGACAGAACAAGCCATTGTCCCGAAATAACACTGGTGAACAGTGAGATCATAACTGACTTTAAAAAGCCCTAATCTGTAGTATCTTGGTGTGCGGAATGTGAATGTAACCGTGAAAATTTTTTATTAGCTCTCATTTTGAAGATATTTCATAAAATTCATTTTATGTCTCACCATGTAAATTTATACAGTAGGACTGCAACAACATCCTAAATCAGCCTAGAATGATGTAATGTAATATTGCATCGCATTGCATAATACCATCATGCACACATCATCCAGAGTTGACTATCATTTTCTGATGCACTGCAATACTACTGCCAAGCAGCTGCTGAAGTAAGCTGATGTCAGCAGTGCACTATATAAAGCCCTGTTGGAAAGGTTGAGCACTGAAAATATTTCAGACTGCGTGAGACAGTTGAAGCTACTGTTCCATAGAACTGTTACTATTTTATCCATTTAGGCACAATACAGAATAGTAATGCCTCGAAAGTGCGTTAATAGCGTGGACAATTTCTGCTCTATTTGTGGGAAAGTGACATTTGCCAACCAGAATAAAAGTATCACTTCTCAAGTGAAGAAGGCTTATCACCTTGACTTCGGATGCAAGGTTGGTGACCAAGACAAGCCTTGGGCCCCGCATATATGCTCTGCTACATGTACAGCACAGCTTTCACAGTGGTTCGATGGCAAAAGACCATCCATGCTGTTTGCAGTTCCCATGGTGTGGAGAGCACCAAGCAACCACATAAAAGACTGTTACTTCTGCTTCGTTCCTCCTCTTGCTGGCGGAAGAACAAAGCAAAAGAAGTCGAGAATAGTCTCCCCAAACATTCTGTCTGCATTGAGATGACCGGTTCAACAACTTGCTGCAGGGTGATGCGAAACAAGCATGGAATGCTTTTCACCTAGTGTCTACAAACTTTCTTGGGAATGTTAGGGTAGAAAACTACAAGGAACTAGTAGAAGACATGCTGATGCAGTATCAGAAACTTGGCTGCAATATGTCTCTAAAGATCCACTTCCTTCATCCCCATCTGGATTTCTTCCCTGAAAACTGTGGTATGGTTAGTAATGAACATGGCTAACGTTTTCATCAAGATATCGCATCAATGGAACAAAGATACCGGGGAAAATGGTCCACTACAATGCTGGCTACTACTGCTTGACACTCCCCAGAGATGCTTCTGAACAGCTGTACAAGAGACAAGCGAAGAAATCTAAGAAGTAGTCTATGACTTGATTTTTTTATAGGTATTAACCATAGGTCTATTACGATTGGCATGTATTTTGTGATGTAAACATCAATTTATTGCAGATTACAAAAAAAGAAACTAGAGCCAAAATTAGAATTTGACTGTCATATTTGTGTTGAGCACATACAAACTGATAGGAAATGACTAATTTTATTTCAGTTATATGACTTTTGTAAAAATTTGTTGACCAATGAATTCAGTTTCCAGTTTGAAGAGCTCTTGGCTCTTACAAGAAGTTCAGGTTACTTCCTGATGAGAGATGAAAACAATAAGCAGCAGAGGGAAGGAATTTGGGGCTTCACTTATTTCAACTTAACAGATAATTATCACACATCTATACTTGGAGGGTTTTATCCCTGCTTTTTCATTCCTTACACATGCTGTACTTTATACCCTGCTGACACAGAAGCGGAGAAGCATAGCAGCAGAGATGACAGAATCCCAGATGTATGATAACTTTATATGAATTCAATAATTTAAAAACATCTGTTCCCCTTCCCATATTCATATAAAATCTATAATTATTATGGAAACAGAGAATTAAATTATAGAAAATAAAAATCAAAATGCAAAAGAAAAATTATTTCCATAAAGAGATATGTCACTGTATGACAATTCTTGCTGTTTTGCTACTTGCCAACTTTTCATATGAGTAAGATGACATAGAACTCAATATTTTCTCAGCAAATGTTTTCTCATACTTACTCTTCATATGTCTGTTTAGATTTTCTTCAGTGCACTCCTGGGCCATCTTCATGCAGCTATTCTGGCAAGCCCAGTATTTTGGCCACACATTGCAAGATTTATTTTGCTCTTCGGATTTGTTTGTAAAAAGGTCCTATCCTCTTAGACCTGGTAATGAGACAGAATTACCAGCCACAAGGCAAGTCATCACAATCAGCGATGAGTCCTTTTTGCTAGGCCACTGCAGCCTCAAAGAAATTGAAAGTGGTCAAGCGTTCGCTTCCTCTTCCCCCTCTCTATCATCAGGTAGAAGAAAAGCAAACGATAGCACAAATTTATCTCACACAGAGATATTTATTAGACAAATATTTATCAGCATGCAGTCCTAAAACAATTTAGGTGACTAATTAAAAAACTTGATGAAACCCAGTTTGCTGTCTGTCGAGGTGCCCAAGTGCCCCCTTGTAGGAAAAAGTTTTCTCCCTTATATGGACAGGATTCTGTTGACCTCAGGCAACAAAAATGTCCTTGTATACTCTAACAGAAGCAGACCATTGGGGACAAGACCCAGGACCATCCCTAAAGATAAAGGTGCCACACCTCCCTTTGACAAAAGTGAGAAGTGTTTACTTCTCTAAAAGTAAGAAGTGTTTCTCTTTCCCACAGATCTTGAACTCTTTTAATGTACCAATGACTGCTTATTTGTGACATTTAACTCACTAGTCATATCCATTGTTTTCGACATTAAAAACCCAAGAGTTGATATTAATTTGCTAATTAAAAGAATAAAGAGTTGACTGAGAATAGATCACAAGTGCTTACATTAGCCACCTTTGGGCCAAGGCTTTCTTTTTCTGTTTCTTTTTTTTTGTTGAGGTATAATTGGCAATGATAATTGTATCTATTTAAGGTGCAATAGGTGATTATTTGATATCCATATACATTGTGAAATGATTATCACAATCAAGTTAGTTTGCACATCTGTTGCTTTACAGAGTTAGTTATGGTGATGAGAACACAAGATCGACCCTCCCAGAAAGGTTCAAGTACATGACACAGTATTAACTGTAGCCACCAAGCTGGACATTAGAGGCCCCCAAATTTATTCATCTTATAGATGAGACTTTGTACCCTTTACCAAATTTACCTATTTCCCTCACTACCACCCTGCTCCCACATCTTGCAAACAGTCTGTTTCTATAAGTTTGACACTTTTAGATTCCACATATAAGTGATTATATGGTATTTGTCATTCTCTATATGGTTTATTTCATGCCCTCCAGTTTCACCCATGTTATTACAAATAGGATTTCCATTTTATGGTTAAATAATATTCCATTATAGATCTGTATACCCATTTTCTTTCTCTATTCAACTGTGGATAAACACTTGGACTGTTTTTATATCTTCGTGATTATCAATAATATTGTGGTGACATTGGGGTGCATATATCTGTTTAAGATAGATACCTCTCTTCCTTTGACTATATATCTGGAAAAGGGATGGCTGAGTCTATGGTAATTCTAGTCTCATTTTCCACACTGCTTCCCATGGTGGCGGCACCAATTACATGCCACCAACAGTGCACATTCCCTTTTCTCCAGATTCTTGTCATCACTTTTCTCGTGTCTTCTTGATACTAGCAGTGATATCTCATTATGGTAATGATTTGCATTCCCCCGAAGATTTGTGATATTGAACACCTTTTCATGTATTTGTTGGCTGGTTGGGTGCCTTCTTTGGAAAAAGGTTTATTCAGATCTTGTGCTCTTTTTAAAATCCTTTGTGCCTGATAGGTTAGGTAATCATATCTGCTTAAGTAGAGAACTTCCAACTAACTGGCACAAATAATTTCAAACTGTCCCTTCCGACAGTTTTGAAGTAAATTACAGGCACAACAATGTGTGTGCCCGGTACTAGGAAAGGAGACAGATGCTTGGCAAAGCTGAGCAAAGGGATAAAGACTGGTCTGGCTGTCACAGTTCATATGTGAGGTGACTTATAAACTGAGACTTAAATGCGGAATGGGAATTGACAAGGGATGGAGGAAGAGATATTGGGGTGAAACAGTCTGGCAAACCCAGAGATAGGACATAGTGATTAAACAGTCAGCACATGAGGCAGGAGGAGCCATGAGGGAACTTCCAGCACCCAGGACACGGGCACAGATTTCTACCTGCCAAAAGAAGCCTTAATTATGCCTGAGGGTTCAATTTCATTTCAGGGTCCTCACAATTTCTCCCCACTGCTTATAATAACTAATCTGGACTGCAATATAAATGTGAAAAGTAAGGGTTTAAAATACATTTATATTGCACGTTTGCTTTGAACCTTTGAAGAGTTCCTTGTTTTATGTAATTTATGTGCTGAGCCACTTATAAGCTCTTTCACGAACCACTCATCTCTGACTTCCAAAAATTATGCCTTTGGTTATTGAAAGGAAATGACTTTTTGGGAACTGAAATCTTTTGCACATAGCTGCTGCTTCTGAATCTGATGTTTCTTTTCCTCAGAATTTTCAACCTGGTGATCATTTTTCCCTACCCATGGGGTGAGGGATGCATGGGGAGTAGGGTTCTGTATCTGGAGGACAGAATTGCCTCCTCTTTAGGCAGAGGGAGTTGGCTTTACACAATGGGCTGAAATTGCTCCCCAGTCTCTTACATCAACAATGCCTGACACGCCCTTCACCATATTTCAGTTCCAAAGAACCAAGCATCTACTCAACCATTATGATCTGCTAGTTCAATAGTCATTTACGTACCTCTTATTTTGCTTTCCAAATCAATAAACACACTGGGACAGATGGAAATCAATATAGTGATTATGACACTCTAGCACTGTTGGAGGCTTCCCCTGCACATGGCCTGCCATGCTGAAGGAAAAGTACCACATTGCTGCTCCCGAAGACCCAGGAAGAGTGTTCTTGCTTCAACACAGGTTGCTGGGCTCCATCCCCAGAGATTTTGATTCAATAGGATCAGCTGGGGTCCAAGAATTTGCTTTCTACATGGGTACAGCTAACACTATAGTTGCTTGTCCGGATACCCCACCAGACAACTACTGAAAAAGAAAAAGAATTTGCAAAACCCACAAGCATCAGATAGTAGACTGGTTTTCTCCTGTCCCATAGCAGCTCCCCAACCACATGGGTCTCCAAGAGCAGATAACCCCCCAAAAATACCTATAGTGACAATATGGTTGGTGGCACAGAGATGAGCACCCAGAGACCTGGGCCAAGCCTGGTAGGTAGCAACGGAGTCCCAGGCAGCCAAGATGCGGAGCCAAGATGAAGCTGGGAAAGAAAGTCTGAGTCTCAAGAATAGATCACAGAGCTCTAGAATGCAAATGAATCACTCTTTGCGGCTCTGGACAAAGCAGATGCCTCAGGGCATAAGTGGGAACTGAGAGAAGTTCTAACAAGTTTCCCAGGTGACTTTGATCCTGCTGGTCAGTAAACCACATTTGCATAACAAGAATCTGGATGGTACAGGTGAGAGCTCTTGGCATTAAATCCATTATGCCTGCAGCCAAAGAATTGGAAACAGTGTTTGCCAGCCTCAGCCAGCAAACTTCTTGTACTTATGGTACAACATGAAGCACTGAGGGATCCAAAGCTATAGGAGGAAAATAATAAAAATAATAAAAATAAAAATGTTCTAAACACAATAAAAATTCTATAAGCAAAAAAAAAAATCCAGTTTACATAGTTTACTGTAGGGTTCACCCTTTGTATTCTATGCTCTGTGGATTTTGACAAATGTGTAATGACAAGTATCCATTGCAATGTCATATAGAATAATTTTACTCCCTGAAAAGTTCTATCGTTTCCCCAATTCATCCCTCCTTCTGCCCCCCCACCAATCCCTGGCAACCACTGACCTTCTTACTGTCTCCGTAATTTTGTCTTCTTCAGAATGTCACACAGGAATCAACTAGTACATAGCGGTAGCACCAGCAAGGCACAGAGTAAATTTTCTATGATCTGGGCAGATGGGTAAGGGAGAGTCTTGGAGCCCTCGGTGGCTTTTTCAGGCTTTTAATAATCTTTCTCCACTATTTGTAGTGAGGCAACAAGGTGCAGGGCAGGCAGGGAGGCCCCTGGCGCATCTTCACTCGTTCTGGGCTCTCTGGTATTCTCTCGTGGTCTCTTCATTGCTCTCTGCTGTGCTCTGCTGCATGGTCGTCTGCTGCCGTGTTCTTTTCCCTTATATGCTCAGCCTCCAGGCCCAGGTGCACGTACTCACACACGCCCACACCCTACTCCAGGTGTCTGCCATCAGGTGTGTGTAGGGCTGCAGGAGTCTATCCTTGATACTAACAGTGGGAGGGTGGAAAAAACCTGACAACTTACATTTACCTTACAATAGCCTTTTCAGATTTGTTCCTTCACTTAGCAATATGCCTTAATTGTTTCTCTGTCTTTTCATGGCTTAATAGCTCATTATTTATTCTTTTTAAAGAAAGACACAAATTTTTTTAAAGATTTATTAATGTACACAAGCTGGGGTACAGGCCAGAGGCATGGGGCGGTGAGAGAGTTCACCAGAGACAGAGTGGGGAGCAGAACAGGCAGATCGACAGAAATACACTGCTGAGGGGAGCAGCAGGCGAGGCAGGAGAGGTCTGCCGTGCCATGTGCGAATCTCCCCGGCCGGGCGTCGAACTCACTTCACCGCTGCCACCACCAGGGAGGCCCTAATAGCTCATTTTTTAAAACAACATTTTTAAAAATGAATAGCATTTCATTGTATGGACCTACCACATTTGTTAATCTAATCACCTGTTGAAGAACATGTTGGTTGCTTCCAAGTTTGGGTAATTACAGATTCTTGTACAGTTTTTTGTGTGGTTATAAATTTTCATCTCATCTGGGTAAAGACTGAATTGGTGATGCCAACAAATTGAACCAAGGAGCCCAATTGCTGGGTTGTCGGGTAAGAGTATGAATGTTTAGTTTTATAGGACACTGCCAAACTCTATTCCCAAATGGCTGTACCATTTTGCATTCCACCAGCAATGAATGAAAGTTCTTGCTGCTTGACTTTCATTTTTTAAATGTTACTTTGATCCAGTCATGAACTTGTTCAAAAACCTTCTGTGACTATTTGATACTTAAATGTAAATCCCTGGTGTACTGGGGAAGGTCTCAGAACAGCATTTAGCTCACAATTTATTTTTGGCAACTTCTTCCTTCCGTAAACTAGACTCCAAAATTTCCCCATTAACCCAACGGACTCTCTCACTGGAGGTGGAAGGCAGAAACTCCCCACAAGAAAGGCTGCCCTAGGAACCCAGTACAGCTCCTTTCTTCATTTCTGTTTATCTAATGTTACCATCCTTCATGACAAAGCTAAAATACCATTTCTCCCAGATTTTCCTAATTACTCTCTCTTCTGCCTTTACAGAACTGGCCATGAGCATTCTGTCTTGACATTCTGTGTGGTACCCTGACTATTAAAAGTTTTTACGGGTAACTAGATCATTGAGCTTCTTAAGAACTTTCTCAAAATATGACCTTGCACTGGGGTCAAAACTCAAGTAATAGATTTTCCCACAAGTATGTGTAAAAGATAAACACTTAAGTGAGAGTCATTTATCTCTAAGGGAATTACTTTGATGGTCCTCCTTGAGGAATGTCTTCAGAGCTAGTGTACTCGCCCTATCCCTCACACCCCACGCCCCCAAAGACTTTCAGAAAATTCCAGTATTATGGGAGTAACTGCACGATTCCTTTACAGGAAAATATTTATCTGATTATACTGGTTAAGAAGGGACCATTTGATTTTTAAAATCAGTTCTTTTTCTTTCGGATGTTCTCTTACAGTATTCAATGAATAGTCTGCTGATTAAAGGTAGAAAGAAAAAAAAAGAGAAAATATATTTATTCTTTGTAAGTAATAATAGATGATTAATCATCTAATGATTAATTAAATAATACACATGAAAGGGAAAACACTGAAGAATTTTAATACATCAAGATATTTCCTTAAGAAGTTTAAAGTGCTTTCTAAGCAAAAATGTCCTAAGTTCCTGTAATATATCCACAAATGCAAGAAATATTGTTATCCCCATTTTCTAGGTCTAAAGTTAAAACCATATTTGCATTTACCCAAGAGAGAATCAAGATAAAGTCCAGACCTTACTTTCAAACCCCAGGACTTTTGGGCTTACACCCAGAGGTTTGATATATTAACAAGGAGAGCTGGAGCAGGCTCTGGTAGTGGTGGAGAACAGTTCTAGTGAATCACACATGGAAGCACGTTTCCCAGATATAAGAAAGACACACACTAGAGCGCTCCACTGGCCCACAAATAGTCTTCATTGGGTGTGAGTCTTCTTTTTAATTCATAGAAAAGGTAAACACTCCTCACTCCTAGAGAAGAAGTAAGAAGGTTTCTTAGCCACATAGTATCATTTTGAGTTAGTCTATTAGAAACTTGACTGTAGGATGTTTTCTAAAGGGACATGAGGAAACGCTCCCTAAAGAGGGCAATGAGACAGACGTACTGCATGGAAAAAAACCTAGGAAGGGAGGTGGCAAAACTACAACTTTGTAATGGTGCTAGCCCTACAGATTGCTCTATATGAACTGCCCACTGCTTTTTCTTAATCACAGACCAGAGGCTGGGGCTGCTGAAGGTGGATCTGGATGAAGAAATCTGGATCCTCAGAAATGTGAGAGAGGCCCCGTGCATCAGGCAGACTGGTATCCCAAAGCCAGGCTGACAGCCCTCAAAGCTATCCCAGTGTTTATATAGCATGAATAATTGAAAAAATGAGGTCTTTCAATGTGAACCATTAAAAAGAATACACCAGTAATACATATGGAGTAAAATATTATAGGATTTTCAACTTATGCTTGAACTATAGACCTACCCTCTAAGGAGGATGTTACTATAGTGTAATTGCCCTCTGCCCCTCCTGGAATTACAAGAAGGACTTATGGACATGAAGGTATTTTGAAAATAGAAGTGTTCAAATTGCCATTTTGGAGAAGAGAGGAATTAACAGTCATGCACGATACTGGGACCTGTGCATGACTGGGCTGTGGAGGGAACAAAAACAGCCCCTCTCCTTGCAACGAGTGAGACCGAGTTTGGGGCGGAGGATGCGGTCCATGGCACTTACCCAGCAAATGAGCGTATTTGGGTACAGACTCAACTGATGTCATGAGGTACTTTAAAGAAGACATCTCTATTTTCCTCTCGTATAACTGCTCCCGCATTGGGGACCTGCTCTGTTAAATAAACTGGAGCTGTGAGCCTTACTGGCAAGGAGCCAGATGTCTGTCATGTGACCACACCATCTCTTGAGTTTAGCCCTCAGCTGCAAGGCAAAGCTGGAGCCAGATCATGAGATGTCACTGAGCGCTAAGAGAGGGATTCCTTTTTGAGCCAGGGAGGTGGGAGTGGCACCTACTCCGGTTGACATCCCACCCTGGAGATCTTTCTATGTGGCCACACCTAGCCACAAGAAGGCAGTGGCATGGAGATTTAGTTGTGTGCTCACGTACCAGGAAGGAGAAAACAGCAACCAGCATCTACAAAATGAGGAATTCAAATTCAAATTCTCAAGTTGTGAATCTCCTTTCAGAAAAGGATTAATGTGAGATTTTTTGTATAATCTTTCTAGATTGCACATGATTTCCTCAAACTTTCTGTATGTTCCTTGATATTGGATGAGGACTGTTTAAAGACAAACATCTGACTTTCCCAGAACACACACTCTTGGAGGTAGAAGTGCCCAAGCGATTGGGAGATGAAGGCACTTGATAGGAGGTGGGAGAATATTTCTCATTTGGGATAAATATTGGGGCCTCCCTAGAAAGACTGGGAATGTTTCCAAAAATGCCAGGAGGCCAGGTTGGCAGGAATATCAACAATAGGCAGACTGACATCTTTTCTAATTCCTGAAGAATTTCTGCTCTGAGGGAATTGTCTTTCCAACCTCTCTTCTTCCAACTCTGACACAAGTGTGAGGTAATTGCATAACCAAAAGGCCCATGGAACAGAATAAAAAAAGACAAAAGGCCTTCCTCTTGCTCAGGGCTTTTGGTCTGGATACCCTAGATAAGTCCCAGGACCTGTGCATGACTAGGCTGGAGAGGGAACAAAAACATCCCCTCTCCTTGCCTCCCTCCTGGGCAGCCTCAGAAAATTATCAAAGAAGGGGAACAGAAGTTGCTCAGAGGTCAGGTGTACTGAGGGCCAGAGTAACCCAGGGTGGCACTGCCTGCCCTGAGGCTTGTGTTCCCTGTGAGGAGAGCTGGTCCCTGTTCAACCCGCTGCCAAAACTGACTGTTGGCATACAGCGCTCATCGCTCCCCCAAAGCCAGAGTACACTCGATTAAGTGATTTGTCTAACATGTGACATTTGAGACAAGTCTAGGTTCTGGGAACAGGGTGGATTAACTTGCAAATGCCTGGCCCATCCAGGTCTCCCTGCGTCCTAAGGATGGGGTCAGTGGCTCTCTCTCAGCCGGGCGCCCAGTTCCCAGTGTTCCGTGGGGACCGCCAGGGTTCAGGAGGGGTCTTCACATGGGGAGCTGTGGCCACACAGAAGAAGCATCTGTAAAATGTTTTATGAAAACATGGGTGCCTGATCCAAACAGGCAGAATACTGTCGTGAGACATGGAGGCAGCTCTCTATGAGCAGCCAGGGAGCGCGCTGCCACGCCGTGGACAAGCCTGCGCACAGAACACCGACATCCAGTCGCTGAGCTACACGTGTTTCCAGCGTGTGAACATTTGCGCCACATGTTCCGGGGTCTCTAGGACGCTTAGAATTAGATATTCACAACTCGTTTTTTTTTCTTGTCTGGCACAAGACAAGGGCTCCCTCCACCGTGGAGATTCCAACTCCCCACCCAACCACCCTCAGTCTTTCACTGCCACCACCACTGGAAGAACATCAGCCCGGGCCTGAAAGCAAGGGTGTGAGCTCTGAGCAGGGAACATCTGAAGCACAAAACAGGCTTTAATCGCATTTCCCACTTGAGACTTGTGTTTCACAGAGGATGTGTGTACACACTATCATGGAAATAATTTGGTATTGAAGGAAGAAAACCAACAATGCAACAAGACCCTCCTGGGGCTTGGAGGTCCTGATTTGTGAACAGGACTTTCCCCACTACTTGAGCTGTTTAGGTCAGCAACCTCTGCTACAGGGATGAGGAGGAGTTGGGCTAAGGGACACTGTCACCTTTGACCTGTTAAAGCAAAGGCAAATGTGCACCTGCACCCCCCCAACACATACTTATGTATAACACACACATTACAGACACGCAACACCCCCCACACCAGATACATCACCTGCAACACATCCATGCACTGCATGCACACACAGCAGTGTATGCACATGTAGCATGTAGCATGCCACACCTCTCTCTCTCTCTCTCTCTCTCTCTCTCTCACACACACACACACACACACACACACACACACACACCCCTGCCGTCGCAGCTTCTGAGAGACTTCATGGAGAGTTTCCAACAACCAGCCAGCAGGGGACAGCATTGCCAAGGCTTTAGAGGACAAGGGCTTTATATCTGAGGCAAAAAGCAGGAAAGATTAATTCACTTCACAATCTGTATCGAGTGCCTGTTATGTGCTAGGCACTGTGATAGGTGCTTCTGGGGATTAGCAGTGAAGAAAATGTTTAATTTGTTTCACAACTTCTCAAGAGAGGGCCTCATACAGAGCCAGAATGTGACCTTTGACCCCAGGGCAGGCATGGTATGGGAGTTGCTACTTTAGATCCAGCCTGCCACTGACTGGGTTTGTGATGTTAAGCAAACCATGTAATTTCTACCCCTTTTCTGAAAGAGGAAATGACTGATAAAGTGGTATCACCCCGTAGAAATAGAATGTGAACCTCAAATGCAAGCCACATTAATGACTTCAAATCTTTTGGTAGCACCTTTTTAAAAAGTAAAGGAACAGTGAAATTAATTGTAATACTGTACTTTATTTAACCTTATATATTAGTTTTTCAATATGTAATATAAAACATTAAGCTATTTTATATTCACTTTTGTATGAAGTCTTCAAACCTGGGGTGTAGTGGACACTCAGAGCAGCTCAGGTGGTCAGTGGCCACCACACAGACAGTGCAAGAGGCTTACAGCAGAACCAGTTGGGGCGCTATTCCCACAAAAGACAACAAACAAATATGGCGCCCAGGCCCACAAAGTGAATTCTATTCTGCTGAAAATCAGAGGTTATTGGCAAAATACCAAATGACAGTCTAGCCCTTTTCTTTGCCTTTCCTGGTGAACACCTTCATCTTTTCTTGTGCACATACACAAATACACATGAACACACAAAACACAAATACATATATAAATGCAAGCACATGCATACAAATTTTACACACCCATACATGAATACTTACATAGAAATACACACATGCATAGAAGTGATACGTATACACAGGCAGGCACATACAAACACACGTGTTATGTATGCATAAACGCAAACACGCATGCACATAGAACACGTGCACAAACACAACTACATAGAAACATACACAAATGCATGCATAAGAAATAAATACACACTCAAATATATAAAAGTAGGCACAAATATGCACATGCACACATCTATACAAGTACATACAAGCACAAATACATACAAACACAAATACACGCATGTACTTACAACTATACCCATGCACATGAGTGCATACATGTACACATTCAGCTATATACATGCACACAAATGCACACACACACATGCAAATACACAGTCAAATGCACACAAATTCACCTCTACACATAAACACATAACTACGAAGAAATATACACAAATATATATGTGGAAATACACACTCAAATATTCATATAAATATAAGTAAATACAAATTTACACAAAAAACACACAAATACACACATACATACAAATATACACAAACACACAATATTCACAAACACACAAATACATACATACAAATACACACATATACACAATACATGCATTTAGACATGCAAATACTCACGTTTGGAACCTGAAGTTAGAGACCCCTTTTATTAAAAAGCACAAAACAAAGGACTAGGAGAAGAAAGTAGACTCTCCCACATTTCTTCATTGCTGGACTCTCAGTCCACGTTCTGTGGGTCCCATGACTTGGCTACCACACACACCCCCTGGAGAGTTCCATTGCCTTGCCCCCCTATCTCCAAGAGACACCAAAGCCAGAGGCCCCTCGGTCCTCTTCTGGCCGCTTCTCCTGCTGTCCCTCTGGCCTGTTGACGAGGAAGCTGCAGACCCGGGCAGTGACAGTCCTTTGCTCCCTGAGCCTCACACTGAGCTCAGTTGCCAACATCACGACCCCACAGGACTGAGCAACTGGCTGGGCATCCTGGGGACTTTCAGGGCTCTTTGCCCTGTCACGTCAGAGTGCGCGGATTGGCAAGCCCTGGAACTTTCTTGAATGGGCCAGCTGGAGGCCCCCGCTACCTCTGACACAGATGTCCAGGGTGTAGCTGCTCCGCTCCAGGGGAATCAGTGCAGGATGAATGACAGAGGGAAGACCCTCAGGTGCCTTGGGCCCCTAGGTCAAGAACATAATGAAGCAAAATCCCACTGGAGCCACGTTCTCTCTGTAAGAAACTAGAAATAAATATATAAACAAACACAACTCTTAATAACCCCATCCAGGTTGGGGAAAATAAGAGAAGTTTGGAAAAAATACTGTTTTTATTTACAAAGCCGTTATTTTCTAGACTAGAATCTTCTTTGCCATAGTCATATTATTTAATGGATCTTGGAAACGTTCTTAAACTTCCTGAGCCTCTGTTGCCTCACCTGCAAAATAGGACTAAAAAGTCCTGCCATGCTTGACTCACAGGGTTGTTGTAAAAGCTGAATAAGGAAACTTAGCTGAAGCTTGTTCAGAAGAGAGAAGGGTCTGAGATTGTTGTCTCATCAGTTAACAAATAAAACTGCAGTTTCACGGATGGTGGTAGAAGACTCGCTAAATAGCAGTCCTCAGTCCTCTGTGGGATTTCTAACCCCCAGTTCCCACACGAGAGTGAGGAGCGCCGGGTGGAACCCCACACAGGACGAGAGCCCCGGGCTTAGGATGCACAGCTTTTTCAACTGCTGCGAACCCGCCTGCACTTTGCCCCAGAGGGGGCTATCTTCTGATCTACTGGGCACTCAATAATTTGCACTTTGCTCCAGAGACAGCCACTTCCCCTCTCTTCCCAGGCTCTTCATTCTATAAGCATCCCTGAAAAGCTGCTCTGAAGTAAAGTCTAAAACTAAAGCACTCGGCCCCTTACAGGCACAATGAACAGCAGGGCAAGAGACCCCTTGCAGCCAGCGAGGCACACAGCAGGTTTCCTATGACCTGGGCAGCCCGGTAGAGGAGTCCTGGAGCCCTCGGTGGCTTTTTCAGGCTTTTAATTATCTTTCTGCATTATTTGTGATGAGGCAACCAGGTGCAGGGCAGGCAGGGGGGTTGGGGGGCTGCAGTAGGCTGGCAGGCATCCCAGCCCCCGGTTAATCTTTACTCTTTCTGGGCTCTCTGGCGTTCTCCCCCGGTCCTCTGCCACAATGCTCTTTTCCCTGCTGCTATGCCCCCTCTGTGATGCCGCCCTTATATGCTCAGTCTCTCCAGGCCCAGGTGTGCCCACTCACGCATGCCCACACCCTACTTCAGGCACCCACCATCAGGCACGCGTGTAGGACCGCAGGGGTCTATCATTAATGCTGATGGCCGTCGGATGGTAAATCCTGATCATTCTTTCATTTACCCTATACTCATGAAACATTGTCTCTCCACCAAAGCACTATATGAAGTGTACTCTGCAAACATAAGACATGTCTGCTTCACTGATTCTGATAATTGTTTTGTGAGGAGGGAGGGGCAAATTAACACCCTCCTGGTGCTTAGTTGAGTAGAGAGTCTGGGACAGGAAGAGGTAGAGTATTTGCCTGAGGTCTCCCAGCTACTTGGTTAATTGCCATAGCTAACCTGAAAAATCTAGACTCCTAGCCACTGACAAGATGCTTTCCGATGTCACTTAAATCTCATTCATCCCCACTACAATCTACAAATCCAAACACCCCAGGAGCACCCAGCAGTCATTGCCATTAGGAACATTCCAGACTGCGCTTGTTTGAAAGCAGGTGACGTGTTCAGTATGTAGGCTTTGTCCCAGGCCATCAAAATGCCCTCAGGATCTTCTCTGCCATGGCAATGTGGGTTCTGGGGGAACTTGCAGACACCCAGGAGTAATGGGGACCCAGAGGATCTGCTGTGGTAAACTTCCAGAGCAGCGCAACCTGGAGTGCCTGGGGCAGGGGAGCAGCGGGCCTGGGGGCACAGAGGCGGTAGGCAGTGGTGTGGTCTGCAGTCTCCTGTTGCTTCTCCGTCCTCCAGAAGATCCGTAGCTGAAGGGGTCTTCCTGTGCAAGGAAGGGGGCCAGGCTCAAGAGGTCCTGGGGACTGAGTGTCTCTTGTGCTTCAACAAATATGGCTGAGGGGCTCTCACTGCACCCCTGCAGGGAGGCAGGGTGTCAGGGGTGCCAGTTCCTGCCCTCTCTCCTAACAGGGCTCATTTCTGAGACCTCTTTCTCAGCCCTGAGTGTGACTGCCTATAACCTCACGTAATCCTCACAACAACCCTTCTACTGTGATGTGCAAGTGACAAGCCTCCAAACCCACACGTGCTTCCAACAAAGAGCTTGGGAGGTGTGGCATTTTCACAAATAAAGTTGGGATCTGGGGAAGAATTCCTTAAAAGTCTTCCTTTCAGGCCAGCCCATTGCAGCAAAGTGCCTCCCCTACATCTACAGATCAGCAGGTCTGTGGGTTCTGTTTGCAGGAAAAACTGCACAGCATTGCCGCAGCTGGCTGGCTGGGGCCTCGCGAGCTAGCCTTTGGCATGAACGGAGGCTGCCCTCTAGTGTTTAAAGACCGGCGGACTCTTTGCTCAGGATTCACGGGATGTCTGGTCCTCAGGTCCCTGGGCAGACCAGAGCCCACATCTTCCTCCTCTGAAGAGTAGGTCACTTCTCGCTCTCACACAAATGGTGAGGGCTCTGCGTGAAAACCTCTAGTTGGTGACCTGTGTGGGGACACTGGCAACCTTCAGTAGACTCCACTCTAACAGGAGGGATTTTTTTTTTCTCTGACGGAAAATGTTATGCTCCATCTGCTACAGTCACCCCCAAAGCCATGTGTCTCAGAGGCTAATCACAAGTGTTGATTTGACTGGATTTTCAACTTGGAGTCAAAGGATCTGAAATTCTCAAGCCCTTCCTATCCTCTCCCATGTCACCATCCCTTTAAAAATAAAGTGCATTTCCAAAGAAATTAATCTTTACCCAAAGGCAAAAAGCAACTTTTCCATGTTAGGATTTTACAAAAGTATTTGAATGTACAAAAAGCAGAAGATCCCACTGATGGTTTTTAGCCTTTGAAGAAGTATAAAAAGAAAAGTCTGAGCACAACTAGACCCTCAGTTATGAGTGGGGCGGGGGTGAGCAGGGAGACTTCCGAGGCAGCAGGCCTAGGTCCCCCAAATGCTTGCGGGACGGGCTCCAAGGGCAGAGATCATCTCCTCACCTCACACCCTCTCCAGCAGTCTCTCCACATTCTTTAAGGCCCACACTTCAGGCATTCGCAAGTCATAAAACTCATGGAGGAGCTGAAGTGTAAATTCTCCCCAAAAATGTAGTAGCTGATAAATGAAAATGTAACTTAGCACATCCTGATCAGCAGTTGTCACTGTAATGCTGTGTAACAAGCAACCACACAGACGCCAAGAGCACAGGAAGACTTTGCTTTTCACTCACACATCTGGGAGTGTGCTGGAGAGACCTTACCCCAGCCTATGGGTCAGAGAGCTCACCTGGGTGATGCTTCTCTGTATGGTCTCGGGTTTTTTTCCAGAATGGAGGCCACCTGGCATGTTCTCAGGACAGTGAGAGAAGCCTAAGAAGGAAAGCCCGACCACATGTCATGCCTGCGCTCAGGTGACAGCTGCAAACATAATGCTGGCCAACTGAAGCCACATGGCTGAGTCCCAAAGCAAGGGGCGGCGGTTCACACTCTGCAGTCCGTGTGTGCATTGGGGAGGCTAGGGGGGACAAGGTAATAAATATTTGTTTAAAAGCAATGCAAATAATCACACCTCTCCAGATTTAACGTACCTTTAAACTAATCAGTGGGTGGACTACACAGAGCCACGTGGCAGCAGGTGCCAGGCTTAATCTCTGGCAAGTGATTTATAGCTACACACCAGCTTCAAATGGAAGTTTTATGTGCAAAGCTCAGAAGAATAACCAGTTGCTATTTTTCTTAAGGGTCACTCAGAAGTAGACAAAACGTTGCAGGTCAACTTGACAAAAACTCCAGGATAGTTCCATTTTTTTTTTTTAGGGCCTGGAGTTCCCCAGAGAGGTGCCGAGTGCTGGATGTGGGCTTGCCTGGAGCCGCTGCTCTATGGGGCTCCTGGTGTGGGTCCCGGGGCTCAGCGACTGCAGTGGGGGGTCCACTGAGGCTTCCACATGCTGCAGGCAAAGCATATTGAAGAAAACTGCCCTGGGCAAACACCTTTTATTTTCGTAAGAAAACATTTTCTCCCTATTATATGTGACACCAGGATTTATGCAACAGTTCTGTAACTTGAAACGTCCCTGAATAAAGAAATGAAACCCTTCATAGCACCATCCATGGGATGTATCCAAACTTAATAAAGAGGGTCTATTGTAAGTGAAACAAATTCTTCACTGTTTCACTTTTTCTTATGATACAATTTGTACCGTAAGATCTGTACAATTTGGTACAATTTGTACCCATGGAATGGATTTGAACCCAATATCACACTGGCACAGTTATAACTGACACATTCCTCTGAGGGTATCAGACCCTTATGATAAATACAGTCACTTAAAAATATTGGCATAAACTGTGTCGCACAATGTTGGTGTGACTCAAACACAAACATGCTGTCCAAGTTCATACATGTAGGGCTTCCCAATGGTAGAAATAGCTCTCCCGACAACTGTTACTTGTTCTTCAGAGTTGAATTGAAAGGGCAGACCCTATGGCGACCTTATTGTGCTATCAAATTGAATCCTCCCAGGCCTCAGTCTTTCTTCTTCTTTTCCCAGTAGCAAAGAAAAAGAAGCAAAATATTGCAGGATTTATTTCACTTACAATAAAAATCCCTTTCGCTTTCTAATTTCCTTTCTGGGGTTCAAGGTCAAATCTCCAGAATAAGTTTTCTATTTCTGCAAAACAAATCAGCCTCCGAATGTAGCCATTTAAATGAACAATAAATATTATTTTACATCGTTGCTGTGGGTCAGCATGTAGGAGGAGCTGAACTGGGTGGTCCAGAAATCTCTGGTAAGTTTGCATTCACTAAGTCAGCTACAGTCACGAGCAGGCCACCTTGGGCCTAGAAGTGCTACATTCAAGGTGACACACTCACCTGTCAAGGTGACTCAGTCACCAGCTGACAGGCTGGGATTAGCTGTTGGCAAGAGGCCTTGGATTCTCACCACAGGCTGCTTGAATGTCCTCCTGATGTGGCAACTGACTGCCCTCAACGTGAGGAATCCAAGAGAGCAAGCTGGAAGTCAGTGTTTTTTTATGATTTAGCTTCAGAATCCCCACAATTCCTTCATAATTCTTGCAATGTTCTAATCAGGTTACAAAGTTGATCTTGACTTAATGTGAGAGGAGAGTCCACAAAGACATGAACCCCTTCTAGCCAAGGCCACGGGGCTCCTGTTGGAAGCTGGCACCATGCCCCTTTCAGAGACTTGCAAAGAGCAACTCCCCTCTTCTATTAAAAAGGAAGACCACCTTATGTCAATTATTGATACAGTTTCATGGAGTGGTTCGGTTTCGGAGTGAATTTCCTTCAAGAACTACATCCACTCGAGTTGGATTTTATCCCTAGCTGTAATAAAAGGCATTGTCCCCTAGGAAAGGATTGTAGGCAGGGGTACGCAAAAATGGGGATGGCTGAAGTCTGTTGACCTTCTGTTGAAAGTCAGATTTGAGGGTGAAACTGAGGGTGAGAAAGGAGGTTGTGTACTCTGAGGACTTTCTCCAGACCTCCTTTGCCCAACCACAAAGCCCCACATCAGGACAGTAAGGCCCAGCCCAGGCTGTGTGCGTGGGGGAGCACCTTAGCAGGCCAGGGGGCCTCCTACCCACACCTGCTCCCGCCCTCTGCTCACCTTTCCTGAAGGCTGGATACTGCACCCCTCTGCATTGCTCAGTTAGTCTCTGAGACTTTCTCTCCCCTTTTCCTTCCCCCTGAGGATTCCAACTACCCCATCCTTTTTTAAAAACTATTTATTTATGCATACAAAAGCTGGGGGATAGGCCAGAGGGTGGGAAGCATGAGAGGATTCACCAGAGACAGAGTGTGCAGTGTGGGACGCTGCCTGGCCGGGATCAAACTCATGCTTCTTGGGCTGCTGATAGCTTCATAGTGCTAGACTTAACCCTTTGCACCACCAGGGAGGCCCCCAACTACCCCATCTTAATCCACACAACTCCTGCCCACCCAACACCTCGGGATCCAGTTTAATGTACTGCCCTTTTTCCCTTTTCTTTCTTTTGCAACTCTTCTTTTTCTTTTCATACAATGATTGTTTCTTACAGAAAAAAATCCATCTGTACCCACGATTCCAATTTCAGAGATAACTATTGTTAATATTTTGGTGGAAACAATTCCAGACTTGTTGGACAGCTTTATTGTACTATAGTGCTGACTTCCTGCCACACCAAAATAAAACAGAGGACTCAGTGACCTCCATATCCCCCTCTCGTCTAACATCTGAATGTGTATGTTCTTGCTTCAAAACTAATGTCCACTGATAACCTGTTGTGAAAAGTTGACATCTGTGGAGCATTTTTTTTTTTAATGGAGCTGGCAGCCATCACATGGAAACTGTATTACCTGTCTTGCTTAAACTGGGTCAAAAACTTTCGGACCGAGCCAAAAGTAATTGCTTCAAGAAACCATCACGCAAACAATTGCTTGAGCAGTCATCTAGACCAGGACTGGTGATTGTGGACTTCTGATAGAGGATTGAGTCAGGACCCAATTACTATAACAAGAAGAGTTCAAGTATGTTAGCTCTTTTCTGGAACTACTTACCTCATCTTCCTCTTCTTCTGTAATAAAATGCCCCAACTTTTATTCCTCCTGGGACACATTTTACATTCTATCTAAATCTGTGTACCTGAATTGTCATTCTTTGATCTCAAATAGATGTACTTTGCTTTTTTAATTGCCTCCTCAATTTTTAGGTGGATGCTATATTGTTGAGATGTGCCATGAGCTGTGGGCTCCGTGGACCTCTAGTTGCTTGCCTGAAAGATGGAGACTGTGGCCTCAGCCCTTTAAGTTTGCTCCACTGCAGTCACTCCAGAGCTGGTCCCAACTCATCACAGCAGCTCAGGCTGCTATAACCAAACACCACAGACTGGGTGGCTTGCAAACCCCAGAAATGTATTTCTCACAGTTCTGGAAGCTGAAGTTTGAGGCTAGGGTGCCAACATGCTGGGAATGAAGGCCCTTTATTGGGTACCAGACTTCTAGCTGATGAGGAAGCACTCTGGGGTCCTTTTATAAGAGCCATGTTTCCATTCATTAGCTCTGCCCTCATGACCTCATCAACTCCCAAAGGCCCAACTCCTAATAAAATCACATTGGGTGATAGGTTTCAACATGTGGGCTTGGGGGGACCACATTCAGACCAAAGTACCAACCTCACTTGGCCACGTCAGGGAAACTGCTGCAGAACCTGAGGCTTTGAAACCAGGACCCAAAGGGCAAATGGATGTTATCAAGGGAAGAGATGGCACTCCGAGCTGGTAAAGACAGGGAGAAGATCTGATGTCTGGTCTATTGAACCACTTTGAAGGTTGTGAAACAGTTTCCCCAACAGTCTGAGGGACTGCGCACATTGAGGTCACGTGATGTGCTAGATAGAAGTGTCCCAGTTCCCACGCCCGACACACTAAATCAGCCTCTTTCTTTTGACAAGTGCCAGGTGTTGGGATACACACCGAAGGTTAATCCCCACTGTGCTGGGGTCCCTGGGGCACAGGTGCCTTTGTGTCACTCCAGAGCCAGCCCGTGGCGGGGAGGGGAGTTTGTGGAATCTGAGAAAGTGAATGAAAGCTAATGACCCTACTCCATGAACTATATGGGCACATATTTTGACATCTGAAATTGGGGTGCACTTATAATCAAAGGCAAGTAATTTAATCCATAGTAGTTTATTCCTTTTTAGCATGAAACAAATAATGGCATGCTTTTTAGGCTTGTCAAAATATACTAGTCACCATCTCCCTTTTCTCCAAGACTTTCCTCCCTTGCCTGGCACAGCTCGCCGCCTCTGCCCCGCGCCCCAATCAGAACAGAACTCTTCTCCCTCTTAGAAGAGCCCTAGGGGTCTATGTCTACCCTGCAGAATATTCGATGCTGTACAAATTTGTGTTGTGTGAACTTTGCCACCTGCCACAACTTCTTTCCCCCTGACATCTTTAAATGTTTTCTTGTGCCTCATGCTTCATTTTTGCCCTTAGTCAAAGGGCAGAAATCCTGGGGTGCATTTCTTCAGTGGAGATACCTTTACAGATAAAATCTGAGTAACCAGGAAAGAGGACTCAGAGCCCTTTCCTGCAGTTGATAAGAACTGAAATAATTAGGAGGCTGAGTGCACAGCACGCAAGCTGCCGTCCAAACTGCTCAGAGCTCTGTCCCAGTCCGTGTGGTGGGCTGCAGGATTTCCAAAGCTGAGGGGGCCATGTCGGGGAAGAAGGCACCTCCACAAGCCCTTCTCAGGGACTCCCCAGTGAGGGTATGAGACTGAGCTGTAACACCCATCTGCACGCCGCTGGGCCTCAGCCCCAACCACCCGGGGGGTTTTCTCCCCAATACTGTTGGGACCCTCCACGTAAACAGTCCAGAGTTCAGAGCCTCCACCTCGGCAGAAGGCAAGCCGTGTCCACAGGAGAGGGGACAGGAGTCAGCCCAGTCTGTTGTTCCCAGAACCCAGGACATGACATCTAGACTTGTCTGCCATTCATGTCCCTACATTTCCCTGAGTGCCAAGCACACCGAGGAAACATCATTCCCCTCACAGCAATGTGAGGGTTTGTGTCTGATGGATCCTCACACTGGATTGCAGAGGTAGCACGTGGCGGTTGGTCATTACAGCCTCGTGACAACCTCCCCTTTACTGTGGGGCAGCATTTTTAGTCTTTGGTGACAGAAAATCTTCAGGGCTGCCTGTGAGGTTCCCATCGAAAGCCTTCACAGAGGCCTGGGAAGCACGTGAAGGGCTTAGTATTCCGACTGGTAACCATCCAGCAGCAGAGGCTGCTGGTCAGTAACTGTTGTCCCATTTATTAGTAGCACAACTTTGATTTTATTCAGGCCCACAATGGAGCCCAATTGAAAAGACCACATTTCCCAGTCTCCCTTGCAGCTGCTTTGACCATAGGACTAAGTTCCAGCCAATGGAACAGAAGCAGAAAAGTGTGCAACTTTTTGGAAGTTTCTTTAAAGGAAGCTAACACACCTGGGAGAAGAATTCTTCCTCCTGAGTTACGTGGAAAATGTCCACGAAGGCTGGCAGTCTGGCAGCCGTCTGGACTGTGGGCTTGCCTTGAAGATGGAAGCCCACGTGAGCGTGCTGGAGCAGAAAAATACAAGCAGTTTGGCTCCCTGGTTACCAAGAAGCTGACATATGTAACTACCTCTGGACAACTCTGAAGTGAGATGGATATAAGCTTTCATGTCATTTAAGCCACTGTCATTTACAATTTTATGACATAAGCAACTGATCCCAACAAATGCATTTAGTATTATTGTATGCTGTTAACTTTGAATTCCCTAATGAACTAGATGATCATTCTTTCACCTTCTTGGGGTGTGATAAGCTAAGAACACCACAGATTTGGGGGTATAAAAGTAGATTTGAAGCCTTGCTCTGAGGCTAACTGTGCTATAAGCAATTATCTTTATACCCATTTGACTTGTAAAATGATGTGCATTAAGTTAGAAGTATGTAACTTACCAGGAGACACAGTAGGGACCCACTAATGTTAGTTTCCTAGTCTTCTCCTCTTTCCCAAGTTGTGTGTTTTATTTTAAATGCCCGAAAGGAAGTCCAGGTAAATGCACATTTGGGTTTATTTCTGCATAGGCAAAGACCACTATCATAACCTTAGAAATACAGGGGAAGGATTAGGCTAGGTAGATACTCCCAGTTAATGCAGCAGGAAGCTCAGAACAGAGGGAAGTAGCCAGAGAAGAAACAGCAAATGGAACCTCTGTGTGACCAGCCCCAAATAGCTCATAGAAGTTCTGTGCTCTCCCCAGCTGAAACTCAAGCACCCAGTGGAACTGGGCCTGGGAGGGCTGGCGCTCACAGCTTTCCGTGGAGTTTTCCCCGAAACGCTGAGCAGTGGGGTGACTGAGAGCATTCCCAGCCTATGAAATACTAGCTGGCCACCAGAGGAAAGATGTGTGTAGGTAGAAACAGAAAGACTGACTTAGCTTGTGAGACACAAATATCTCTGAACCTAAGTACATTTAAAAGGACCAGAAGCAGCCAAATTGTGAGATAAGTAGACTAAGCAGACACTGCAGATTAATGCCTGAGGCTGACTGCCAGGCTCATAAACACCCCAGTGCCCTGTTCTAACGTAAGAAAAATATGTTGGGAGAATTCAATATTGTCAGTCTCTTGGCTAGTCCATAGCTATGGTGAGGGGGAGCGAAGCATGAGCAGTTGGAAGGAGGAGCGGACCACCCTGGTGAAAGAAATAATGGCAGGGCTCCCTGACCTGGCAGTGACCCAACTCTTGGTCAAGTACAATTGTAGTTTTCAAATTATTTTACTCTTGGACCCTCTGACAGGGCAAAGGAACATACGGACTCTCGATTTTGCCAAAAAATAGTTATAGAGAGTTGGAAGAAACCAGTTAATTTAATTCAATCCCTCTACTCTTATGAAGTGTTCCAGAGGGTGGGCAGGTGGCCTCGGTCACAGCTTATTAATGCAGAGCCAGGCCCAAAATTGAGGTCCCAGACTTTCTGGCTGTACGTTTCATCTTGAAGCATTAATTTAGTCAAGGGAGTTCTTTTTCAGTTATATTTTTTATGTGTGGACTCAATTATCAAGCAACTGGGAATAGCTCTCACTTTAAAAACTACGTCTCAACATGATCTGAAATTTCAGACTAGGGCACCCTGGAGCTCTTGAGTTTTTGAGACCCACACACATGGAGCCAAGGAATGATGTCGACAATCTGCAAAAGTCAGAGCTTAAGTGGGAGAGAAGGACCAACATTTCAGAAACAACAAATTCAGAAACAGCAGCTTGTAAATTTACTGGGCTACTGGAAACAAGGTGAAAGCATGACGGGGTACCAGATCTGCACCTGCTTCCAGAACGGTGATGCTCAAAACCAGGAGATGCACCCCCAAAAGAAAACCAAGGCTTGGATTTTTAAACCTACAAATCGCAGACAAGCATTTTCCCCATGAGGTGCAGCTTGAGCTCGAGTTCCCGTGTTGAACCCCCAGGACACCTCAGCGGAGGTTCGGGGGTGGTCTAGAAATTTGATTCTTACAGGTGGCACCTGATTTATTTTTATTTATTTTTTATTATTTTTTTTTAATTTATACATACAAGCTGGGGTACAGGCCAGAGGCATGGGGCGGCGAGAGGGTTCACCAGAGACAGAGTGGGGAGCAGAACAGGCAGATCAGAAATACACTGCTGAGGGGAGCAGCGGGCAAGGCAGGAGAGGTCTGCCGCACCATGTGGGATTCTCCCCGGCCGGGCGTCGAACTCGCGTCGCCGCTGCCGACAGCTCCACAGCGGAGCGCTCAACCGCTGCGCCACCGGGGAGGCCCACAGGTGGCACCTGAACAACATGAGGGTGAGGAGCACAGATGCTCAGTGCAGTTGAAAATCAGCTTATACTTTTTGACTCCTCAAGAAATTAATAGCTATTGACCAGAAGTCTTATTTTCACGTTTAATGTTGTGTTGTATATACTGTATTCTTATGAGAGCTAGAGAAAATGTTAAGAAAATCATAAAATTCATTAACATTGCTGTACTGTACTATATCACCCACGTGTGAGTGAATTTGGACAATTCAAACCCATATTATTCCAGGGTCAACTGTATATTCAATGTATGAGAAGACAATGGGGAAATCAGAAGTGAGGGAAAGGATGTCTTTGAGGTCACCCTTGATGAAACCAAAATCCAAACCCAGTTGCCAAATTGACTTGAGACTTCTTTCCACCATGTCAGCAAGCCTTTTCAGGAGACAGTGGGAAACACAAAGGAAGGATTAACACCAAGTGGGCTGGCAGTGGAGACCAAGGGTGCTGGAACTTCTTGGGCCACCTTCCTTGCAAACTGACACAACCCAAGCTCCTCCCAGTACTACCTGCTGCCCACGAAAGAGAAGCTTTAAAGGCTAACAGGGCACTTCTTGTACCGACAGTCAAAGACAAGAACATAGGTGCTTTCATGCAAAATCTTTTATTTGGAACATGTGTGTCACCAAACAGGTCAGCCATCCTCAAAAAAAACTAGTCTTTACATTGTGCAGAGAAATACAGGAATTCCCTGAACACATTGGTGCTTTGCTGTTACTACTCTTCACCTGCCCTTAGCCCCTTGTCATTAAGGCCTGGGGGCTCTGACCACAGCTGGTGATTGGCCACTACTAGTGTGTCTTTTCCTGGCATCCTCTCTACCTGTTTTACATTAGTTGTGCCCAAAGAAAAGATGGGCAGATACAAAGTTCCTGTGGGTTTACACAGCCTTGTCACCAAATTTAGAAGTGGTGTTTTGTTTTTTTGAGATGCTTCTCCTTAGCTTTCCTGATGGGTCAGAGTGTGAGAGCTTGAATTTCAGTTGACCCAGGTGGAGAGTTCTCAGTGATTTTTTAATCTGTTGGCTACTGCTTTTCTCACTGGCCAAGGCATATGGTTTTCATTTATTTCTGCCCTATGTGCCTCAACTTGGACTTGCCTTTTTCTCCTTCTTGCTCTGTGACATTGGACACCACACATCCTGATCCTGCTATGGGGTGAAGTAAAGGGAGGAAGGAAGAAGAGGTGCTGCTCTCCTGGCTTAGCTGCAAGCCCCAGCAGCCTGGCCTTGATACGGGAAATGAGATAATCTAATGGAGAGCACTTTCTCCTCATGCCCAAAGTGTTGGGATGGAAGGCCTCACAATTGGGCCTTGCCTTTGGGTTTAAGTTTGAGTCACTGAGCAGAGGCCACAGAACAAGGACCTCCCTGTCCTCCGTGGTAAACACAACTGTGACAGGGGCTCTCAACAATCAAAGTCGGGAATCTGCGGGCACTCTGCCCATCTCCCCACACTGCTGACGAGCCCAAGGACTGTTTCAACGGGAAGTTTGCTAGAATATATTGACCTTCTCAAGAGGTTTCAATCTGAATTCTATTCTTAACTGCTTTTTTTTTTTTTTGTAACAAACATGCAGGCTGGGGACCATTTTTTCATGTTACTTTATGATCTCTCCTTTCTTAGCTTGGTGGGCCCCAGCCTAGACTAACCCACAGCCCCGGAGGACCTCCCACCATGCAGACTCCTAAAGGTCACTTGGAATGCATCCCTTAAATCCTGTCCTGAGCAACAACTCTCCTCCCACAAGCAGATGTACAGAATCTGCAGTTAAAATACAAAGAGAAAATACAAAAGTTCCCCAGACCCACACAAGCTTCAGTTTAAGAAACACACTCACACCCCTCACTCCTTCCCCTAAGCCTCTTCTCCCCTCACTGATGCATCAGGCAGAAAAACAGTAAAGTCACTGCTGACTAGAATTCAGAAAATCAGAAGTATTTCTTTAAGCTCAGACATTCATTTAGAGAGAATTCTGCTGCACTGGTCACTTTTCAAGAGATGCTAACCTGACACAGAATTGTGCATTATTTAATCATTTTAAACAAGAAAATAGCCAAAGCACACAAACAATCTTTGGGGGTCATAGATGAAATGGTGGGTGAATCTTATTTTCCATCTTCCCTTCTGCTCAGCGCTGGAGAGCAGAGTGGCAACAGTGGATGCACTTCGTGATTTGTCCTCAGCAGCCCTAAACTATGCTGCTACCGAGAAAGTCATTTTGCTGCTGCAAAAAACAGTCATGGACTAGTTTCAGATCATTTGAGTTTAAAAACTTGAACTTCCATTAACAACAACCCTTGGCCATGAGTCAAATGGCAGAGAAAAAGTTCTACTCAGAATTTTCATCTGAATCAAAACCTCAACCTATACTTCTAGTAAGGAAACCAGGATCTCAGAGATTAGATATATTTTTAAGGAACTTACAAAAAAAGAAATCCAAATAATTACGGGAAAAAAACATGGGAAAGAATTCTGAAAATGCAACCGGGAGCTGCTGCTTCTTTAGGGAGTTAATACAAACTCTGGGGTTTGCAGAAACAAGGTTGAAAATGACAATACAGATCATTTCCAACCATTCAGAAACTTTCTCTACAGAAAGGTAGAGTATCTTACTATCATTTCCCCCTTCTTTTGTAAATCAAGAAATACAACAAATATATTTCATATGTAATTCCTCATATAAATTTTATACAAATGGTAAAAGTTAGAATTTTTAATTTTATAAGCCCAAAATTACTAAACATCAATAGTCATTTGACGAAAACAATGACAAAGGCAAAATGTGAAAACTTTTTTCCAGCCACAAATAATGAGTTATGAATGAGAAATAGAAATACTGAAATAATTAGCATTAAATTTAAATCTGGGAAGGCTATTTTTGATTAGAAACTGTATTATTTACCTTACAATACGTTATCATTTTCCCCCCTCAAAGACTTATATACAGGCATTAATCAAAAAATGAGGTTTAAACATAAATATTGATAATTTCAGCTAAATTCATAATAATTTCAGGAAGATATAATACAACAATTTAGAATAAAAGAAAACAGAAGAACATAATATTTTGGTGGGGGTTTTTTTGGTAATATACATAAGGTACAACTTTTTCTCTTTAAGATCCCTCTCTTTTGAGGAATAAGCTAAAATGAATTCTTTGATTAAAAAGAGACTTTAGATGGTATCAACAAAATTTAAGAGGAAGTCAAAACAGAGTTTATATGTATATATGATTTGCATTTAAAGAGGAAAGCACACTGCATAAAGACCTCAGGTAGCCCCTTCATTTAGTTCTGCCAGATAATTTAAGTGATTCACTAGCTATAACAGAGTAACTGACCTCTTCCCCACTAAATCTTTCCTGGGAAAAACAGTTTCATCCGTTCCTAGCGGAGACTTGGCCCATCTCATTGTGTTGTGAAAACTAGAGCCTACTATAACTTTTCACAAGAGCCAAAATTTGGAAAGAAGTGACTATGAGTAATAGGTAAGAACCAAGACTGCAGATAAGTACATTTGAAAAGACTTTTCAGAATTACTTAGATTTTGTTTTGTTTATTACAGTCCAAATACATGACGTTCTTATGAAATAAAATCATATGGTACAGATAAAAACAGGCCATGAGAGCCCAGAGTTGATGTAGGGCCAAATTGTAGACCACCCAATAGTTCACATTTTAGGAATTTGAAACGTCTAAAAATAGATAAGCTGGTTTCTCAAAAGAGTGTGTGTGTGTGTGTGTGTGTGTGTGTGAGAGAGAGAGAGAGAGAGAGAGAGAGAGAGAGAAGAAGAAGGAGGAGGAGGAGGAGGAGGAGGAAGGGCAGAGGGAGGGAGGGAGAGAGGGAGTGAGGGAGAGGAGGAGGGAGGGAAAGAGACAAGAAACCATTCAAGAAATGTTAGCTAACAAGACTACCTTACTGAGAAAGTGGGACAAATGCATTAAAAACACATAAACTTTGTGCAGGTCGATGCAATAGTAAACACAGAATACACAGGCCTCATAATTCCTTTGTAAATGGCATATATATAAGGTCTCTAGCACTTTAAAAATATGCAGAGACTAAGGATCACTCTAGATAAAAATACATATTTCTTTTAAGGGGGAGGGGAAAGAAGGTATGGTCTCAGGGCAGATCCCCACAGACATACAAAGACGAAACTATGATTTTTTGGCAATTCTAGTGGATATGGCAGCAAAAATTGTCATAAGGATGTTGGCTGGCTTTGAGAGGGTTATTTTCAAATATAACCTTACAGCTACATTTGTAAAAAACTTTATGAAAAGTTTATTTTGTTGACCCTGTAATATGACTATGTTGACATGGCGTTTGAAGATAAAATTAGCAGAGTTGTGAATCAGTAAAGGGATACATACATGTATCTATCCCTGTATATATATATGTTCTAAAGCAAATGTGAACCCTCTTCAGATTCCTCACACAAAGGGGATACACACTCTTAAATAAAATAATACTTCCTTAAAAATCTGCCACCTAACAATTGTTTACATCATAGAAAAATACTATTTTTGTAAAAAGAAATATACTTTGTTAAAATGGTCTCCTTTAAACCAGCAATTATTTTTCATATAAAGACTTTCTAAACATCCATACAGAAAATCAAAATAGATAATACTGAGTGCAAAGCAGACAATGGCATATTTGCAAACAAAGTATTTCATTGCCAGATAAATAAGACTCTCAGATATTAAAGTACAAGTTTTCGGCTTTTAGGAAAAAGACATTGCTTTTATTCTCTGATGGAAGGTTACTTATAGGTAAATTTTACTTCTGGCAGCAGAAGGTCAAATTGATTTGAATTGGATCATACATATTCATTCACATTTCCCCTAAACTCAAAGTGCTGCAACACGAGGCAGTGGCTTACGTCCCCAAACTCCTGAACAGGAGCATGGAGAACGGGCCACGGAGATGCAAAGGGAATTGGTGACATTCGCACTCCTTTCAAAATCATCACTGCATCGTCCATGTTTAAGTTTTCACATAGAACCAGCTGACAGCAACTATTTACCAAGCTGGCTTAACCCCATCCTTTGGGACAGTCTGTAGGACTCTTCTACATACAGTATTGTTCCTCATACTCTAAAACCAGATGGTGTCAAGGGACGACTGCTTTATTTCCACAAAGGGACTCTGAAGGGATAAGGAGATTCCCGGTGGCAGTGGCAAAGGGTGGAACGGTGCTCTAACAGCCAGAACTTTCTGCCTCCCGCACAGGCATGCCGGGCTCACAGACTCAGAGACACGTCACTAGCCAGAACAGTGGTCCATGCTTCTCTAGCATCTCCTCACACCCTCTCCACTCTGCTAGGGTCATAGGAATCTGTTTTAAAAGAGAGAAAGAAAAGAAAATTAGTGGTATAGTCACTGTTGTGTTTCTCAGACTATAAATAAATATGCTTAGGGAGCAAAATCATAAGTGTACCAAAATTAATTTTTAGACATTTCAACAATCTTGTTTTCACTAAAGAGTAAAAAACGATCATCAAAAGGCTGTTTTAAAGGGACATGAATGATCACTAACTAATCACAGATGGAAAAATGTGAGTTGCTTCTAGTTTTGACAGTCCCTTCCTATTGTTCATAATGGAACATGATTCATTCAAATGCAAAGCGTGTAAACCAGCAGCGGCATGCTTAGCTGACACTGAGGATTTCTTTGTTCATTTTTCGTAACTTACAATCTAAGGGAAGCATACTTTAGAAATGCACCTTTGTGACCAAATGCTGTCCCTGTGGCTTGAGGACCTGAAATCCTGGAGCCTGGGCTAGCAGTGAGAGGACTCGTGTCTCTGACCACCACCAGCCAGCAGGATGGGCCAGGTGGAGGGCCTGCTAACACAAGTCTTCCAGGTCTTTCCACACATAGGTATGTAAGAACTTGGGCTGCCATACCCATCATCCATTCTATAGCCCACACTGGACCCAGATGTCCTGGACCTCTGAAATGTGACACTTGTCCAAAAAAAAAAAGACTGTCCCAACTGCCATCAGCACTAAATCTGATGACCTTGGTGGTTACAGAACGCTGAAATTCAGGCAACCCTGAAGCGCTCTGTGTGCCTCCTATGGTCAGAATCTTCTGCCACAGCAGCTCAAAGGTTTCCTAACTTCTTAAGAGAAAACGCTGGAAGAATGAAATCTGGAAGGATGGAACAACTTGATAGTTATAAAAAGCAATCTCCTCTCAATTCCTTCTGGACAATTCAGCATGACGAGGAAGGACACATGAATTCTGATTTCTCTAGTAGCAAAATGTTTTCAGTTCTCCACCTTCTCAACTCAGCCACGATATATTCGTGAATGACACTACAACTGCGCTAGCTAAGACAGTGTTTAGAGCACGCCGAGTCAGACATTGTAAGATAGATGGACAGTCTCTGCACTAGGAGTCTGCTCCCCTCCTACATCACTTCCTGTACTGCGTGCCCATCTGGTCCAGAATAAGTGGAGGTCACACGAGTCAGCTGCCTTCTGATGTTTCACTGACATCAAGTGACACTGATGTAACGACACAGGATACTGACAGCTGAGAACTACATATTGTGCTCAATTGGCCTCACTGTGTGCTGAGGCACAGAGGGTCCTCCTGTGAGCAAAGACGTCTTTTTCTCCACTGAGAATGAGGAGAGAAGTGACTGTGGAATAACACTGAGGAAAGGGCACAATTTTGCTGCTGAGACCCACTCTGGTAGGTCTCTCACATAGTAACACTCTCAAAAGTCACTGTCCCTGAAGCTGGTCTAATGCCCAATCTCCTAATGCATTGTGGCATCACAAACCTCCCCAGACTCCCCGACTTGGGATCGTAATAAAATACTCTTTCTTCCTCCTCCTTCCACACTCATATTGAGAGAATATCCAACAGGTTGGTGGAACCAGAAAGTTTCGAAGACTCTTGGTGCCTGGAATTATACTTCTGAATTGGAACTTAATCCAGTGGAGATGGGATTGTCACCTGAATCAGTTTTAAGCTGCTGATTTCTTAAAACCCACAGGAAAATACTGCTGAAATGGGTGCCTTTCACGTGAAATAAAAACACTATGTGGAGTGTGAAGAAGGCGCGAGGACAACCCCAGACCAACCAAAGCCCAAGCAGGGCTGCGCCCCCATGCCCAGCTCCTATGTCCCTCTGCCATCGCCACTAACAGACAGGTTGTAGGGGAGGCTAAAGGCGATAAAGCCAAGGTGAAGGACCAGCCACAGAGAAGGTCCACAAGGTTATCTGCTAAACCTGCTCCTCCAAAGCCAGGGCCCAAACCTAAAAAGGCTCCTGCAAAGAAGGGAGAATAAGGTACCCACAGGAAAAAAGGGTAAAACTGATGCTGGCAAGGACAGGAATAACCCTGCAGAAAACAGAGATGCCTAAACAGAGTGGGCACAGGAAGCTGAGGGTGTGGGGATGCCAAGTGAAGTGAGTGCTCTTTTGATAACTGTGTACTTCTGGTGACCATGCAGTTTGAAATACAATTTTTTTCAAGTTCCATAAAAATGCAGAATTTTTTTTTTACTTTTTTTTTAAGCTATGTTATTAGCAGACAGAAAATTTCATTGTTGTTTTTTGGGAAAGGGCATATGTCACTAATAGAATGTCTGGATTGACGTGGGAGAGAAAACTTTTCCTTCCAGTTTTGAGAGACTTCCTCTTGGTTCCCAGGAGGGATTCCTTGATGTTGACACATATTAGCCACCTTGACACAGACATCGTATAGTGAAAAAGTAAACCTCCTTTTTATGTCCTCTTGTCCCTCTCTGTCTTCTGCATAGACTTGACTCCCTTAAGCCCAGAGGGACCTGTTGCGACCTGACTACAAAAAAAAAATGGTTATCAGAATGTCAGGCAATCTGGACTTTCCTGTATCACCATTGAGATGGCAGCCCTCAAAAGAACAACGGTTCCTATTTTAGACTATCAATATTCAGATTGATAAGTCTGCCATTTTTATTTCGTTACCTGGAAGTCAAGAGTCAGCTTGTGAAAGTTGTTAAATAACATGCTAAATATGAAATGTCAACCCTCACTCTAAACTTTCCCTGTTCAGAGCATCAAGTGAAGATTTCATTGGATTTGACAGTGGCTTTCTGATTTTGGTACCAAGTCCATGGAAGAGGGGAGCTTGAAAGTTGTTGTAGACTGCCAATTTCCACCTCCTGCCTGAAATACCATGATTGCTTATGAAAAGTATCTTTAAAAAAGCTGGATACAGTTTAGCTTGGGGGGAAAAAAGATACTTTTTAGGTATTGCAACACAGATAAGAAAGTTCCAGAAGGGTATGTGTGTATGGTTAGGGGGAGGGAGAAAGGGTTTATAGATCTACATGACACAATGTTGCTTTAAAATTCCAAAATCAGAATTTAAGTGGGCTGTGAATTCCAAAGCAATGAAGAGTTTCCGGCACATTGGAGTGACAGGAACAGGGGTGGGGTGGAGATGGAGATGGAGATGAGGACGTCTTGTGTTTAAAACGATAAAGTATATCAAAAGGAAAACAAAGTTAATAGCAACAAAACAAGGATTTATTTTAATCCACGAAGAAACAGTCAAAGGAAAAGTTAATACGTCAAAAGTTTTACTACCCTAATCATATGACATATATTCCTCTCAAAATGACAGGCTTTGAATACTGGGAACTGACGAGCATCACACGAAAGGCTGATGGAGGGTTGTCTGAGAGCCTGCATGTACAAGAAATAGTCCCCCATGGCGCCCTAAATAGCTGAGGTAGTTGTCTACACAGTCACTTCTGATTTTTGGATATTTTATTGTGCATTAACAGATGCACCAGACAGAAAGGACAAGCAAACAAATTATCTACTTGGCAGTAGCAGTAAATAAAAAACAAGGTCATGTGGAAGGCATTTGTAATGGCTGGCTAAACTTAAAATTGGCATTATCTAAGTGCTTCTAAATACCTATCCAACCCTACTCCAAGACCAAGCGGTCAAGCTAAAGACTGAGTGCTCTACTGAATTAGCAGCCTTAGGTTACAAAACATAACCTGAAATATGTGACCATGGATGGAGGCATAGAAATCTTCTCAAACTACTATTTTATTATAACAGGATTTGTCTTATTTTAAAACCCTTACAATTTTCAAGAAAAGAATATAATCCTCCTCGTTTATAGATAAGGAAAGTCACTTTTTTTTTTTTTTTTTACCTAGCACTTAAAAGTGAGGGAACTTTTACAGGGGGTGGGAAGCAGAGAAGAGGAATCACACTCAAACCTAATAAAATCCAACAGCTCCAAAAATGGGTCATAATACTTTTCCAACCATAATAGTAAAGGCTTCACAAATTCTCAGAATCCTCTTCAGCTAAAACCAAATTTGCCAAATCAGAGGCTCCAAGAGGATCCCGACAAATGGACAACTTCTGTATTGCATGTAAGGAACAGTGAGCCACTGTCTAAGAAACATACAGCACTTGTGGGAAATTTTTAGTTGCCGAGTAGATTATTTTAACAAAACTGTTTGGATTCTTCTAGCTTAAACGGATGATCTTTTCCATATATATATTTTTTAAATCCTTGAATGTCAAAACAGAAAACAAAAAGGAGCACCCTGTTGGGGCAGCATGTCTGTTCCCTTGGTGAAACTGGCATCTACCTGCCAGCCCTGGGACACTCACCTCAAGGGGGCGCCATTCCCTCTTACTGGAGAAAGGTCTTCCAGTCAGTGGCTTATGATGTGTACCTTTTGAGATTTCTCAGATTTCTAGGATAACTGACAATTCCCAGCCTCTGAAAGAGTCCCCCTGTCCTACCTGTGTCCAGAGCTGAGATGTTGAATTTGCATTTGGGGAAAATCACTATTACTATTATTGGAGCTGCCTTGTGGGTTTACAAATGGAGAAGACTCTGAAATTACTTTAGGGTGAGAAGACTGAGAGGACCCAGAAGCCTGTAGGATGATACAGTCAAAACTGTCCTCCCCCAAGACTGAGCAATCAAAACTCAGGGACCTTAAGAAACAGTGCTGCAGGTAAACATGTTAGGGCTAAGGCGTTGATGAAGTTAATGCTGTTGAAACCTTTTAAAGTTTCATAAATGGTGCAGTAAAAGCCATAAACATGGCGGGTGGGGGGCTGCAAAGGACTTTGTAAGGTGAAAATACAAGCCATGATATAATGAGATAGGTAGTTTAATCAACCCGGTGTGTCTTATTAGGTTAATAAAGTGCAGTGAGGGTGATTTGGGGGCAATGCCTATTATTTTAGGCACAGAGTAAAGGATAAATGCTATGGTTTCCTATAGGGTCTACCAATGTACGTGCGCCAAAGATGGGAAAAGTTAGATTGATTGACCGCTTCACAATAAGGGGCCCCAGAAATTGCTTATATAATTTTATATAATTGTTTACATAGATAATTTCTATAAAGATAAATGCTTAGATTAAATAATTTAAAATATACTACATGGTCTTGATTGTTAAGGACAGCTTAGAAAAAATTCTTTGTAGCACAAAGAATCATTTGGTAAAATAATCAACAGGGTCAACTTATCTTTTCTGAATGTGAAATTTCCACTATCCACTAACCTTGTATTTCTTTTTTCTTTTTTATGAGGGAAATAGGTGAGTTATGGGGTGCTGGAAACTACAGAAGCACAAACCAAAGCGTCTAACCAGAGAAGACATCTCAAGCAGGGCGACAGGTTCAGCGCCCAACAGGTGTGAACAGGCTGGCACAGAGTGGGCCAGGCTGAGACGCCCACGGCCATACCAGAGAAGCAGAGAATTCCTTCCCTGCCTTTCCAATATCCTCAGTGACTAGTACAAAATCATACCATTAATGGGTAAGATTATCATGTGGAATAATGCAAATAATGAAAGATGTCAGTGTTTTTGAGACCTGAAAGTTTTGTGGGTTTTTGGAAATAATCTTTGGTTAATTATATATCCTCTAAATACCTTCTCGGAGTTTGTAACTTGCTTTTACCTTGTTTGTTATTTTCTCCCAACTTTTAAACTTTAGATTTTAGAAAATTTGAAATATAAACAAAACCAGAAAGGATAGCATAATATGAAAAAAATGCAAAATTGATACAGTATAAGAAATATGTAAAATGGATGAAATACAATAAAATTCTTAGGTCTCAATATGATTTTGAATTACCATGATAACTTAAATTATCACACATTTTTCTTTAGTATGCTTTTTTGGTTTTCCCATGGAAAATGCCTACAAATAACCACAAATGCAACAGCTATGACTTTCTCGAGCACACAGATTGTGGTTTGTGCAAACGACTTTTGTACGGGCCTCGTTTAGCGGTGCCAAAAGCAACTGGGAGCTCTGTATGCTCTAAGGACGCCAAATTAACCCCCAACATCTGCCCACTTGCCGGACTCCTCACCTGGGCACCAGAAGTCCTGCTCAGCGTTCTTCCTCTCCCTCTGTGCTCCTAGATGTCCATTTTCTTCCAGCGAGAGGGCGCCCTTGGAGAGAGGGGGCGAGTGCCCCACCTTCCATGTGAGGCCCCCAGGGCTCAGAGCCACCAGGCCTGCGGGCTGCGCCCCAGCCTGCAGTTCCTCGGGCTCCTCTGTGGAGTCGGTGCTCCAGGAGCTCAGGAGCCTCATCCGGGACACGGAGTTTATCTCTTTCATCCTCATCAAACGGTCAGGGGCCGCTCTCCTAGGGGGGGAAGCCAGTTTCTCTTGTAAACTTTCAATCACTTTGGAAGTGCTCCTAAGCCTCTTTTCTGAGCCCGTCATGCTTGGGGTCCTCTCTATAAAATGGAACAAAGTGGATCTGAAAGGTGGTTTTGTCCCTGCGTCTTCATGATTGAAGGACTGGGGCTCTTGGGGTTTGGGCTGAGACTCAGAGTCTGCCACCTTACTGGGGACGGCCCCATCCACACCTGGGTGCTTAGCCACCTGGGGAGCCCGTCTCGCACTGTCCCTTTCCCCAACAAAGAGAGGGCTTTCAGTCCAGCCACACTTTCTTCTCCCGTAGAAGGCATCGGTGGATACCGTGGGGTCATCCATCTGGACTGGAGTGGGCACTGACTCCTCCCTGGGAGACTCCAGCCTTCCAGCACTTTCTTCAGGTTCAGAATACATATTCTGTTCCATCTTCCCGGTGCCAGGCAGCAGGGACTCCACAGCCACCTCGATGCCCAGGATCCTCGCGGCCCTTGCTTGAAGGGACTCGTTCGGTGGGATTTCTATTGCACTCGCCCCACCGAGAGGCCCGTCTAACCTACTGGCACTCTGTTCTTCTGCTGGGGTCAGCCCCACAGACCTCAAGTCTGGTGCTGAAAGTCCTCGGGGTTTGTCAGTGAGAGAGAGCGGGACTACCACCACCGTGGCCCTCGCCTCTCCGCTCTCCGCTTCCAGAGGGATGGCTTTGCTCAGCTCTGCAGAATTTAACATTCTGGGAGCTTTCTGCCTCTCCTGCAGCTCCCTCAGTTCAGAGGGATGGAATGGAGGAGCTGGTCTGGTGTCACTTAATCTAGAAGAGGTCATTCTTTTCACAAGACCTGGGCTGACTGCTAGCTGGTTTATTCTCCTCTCAACCTCCTTTCCCTTCTCTGTAATCAAGTTTCCGGCTGCTGACAGCAATGATTCACCTCTGCTGCTGTCCATCTGCCAGGAGCCCGGGGGTTGATGACAGGCCTGCGGGTGGCCAGGCCTCTGCTCCTCACTCCAGCTCTCAGACTTACTCTTAACTCTCCCTGCCCTACACCCAGGCTCCTGTAGCACCAGCATCCGTGGCAGCTCCTCAACTCTTGTTTCCTGGCTGTTTGCAATGAAGCCCAAATTTTGGGGCACGGCATGAGCATGGCCTTCTTGCAGCCCTTCTGTTTCACTGTCCTCATCGCTGCTGCCACTGCTGCTATCACCACTTTCTTCCTCTTCCTGAAGCTCCTTGTTGAAACTTTCCAACTGGCTTATTAGATCCCAGGGACGACGGCTAACTGGTTTCAAAAGAAATTGCCCAAACAACTGTTTACTGTTGCATGGGCCTGTGGGTTCCCCCTTCACCACCTCATCCTTGGGCACAGGGCTGGCTCCAGGTCCACGGCCATCCACGCAGGGCTGACTCTGGCCGGCCCTAGACACAGGTGCCTGACTTAGGGATGAGGGAGTCCTTGAGAAAGCGCTGTTGCTGGACAGGTTGAGGGACATTTGGCCTTTTAGGTGATGAGCATTTGGCCTCTGTTTTGGGTCGCTGGAAGCCAGCGCCATGCGCATCATCTGAGCTTCAGAGGCAGCGGGGTCTAAAAATTTCGCAGTCAGCACCGTGTTAGGTGAGCCTCCCATCTTCGTACCAGCAAGGGGCTGCGAAGCTTTGGATCCTTCGGTGAAACCGGTTTGTGTTTGCTGGTCCCTGTACTGGTGCTCTGGCCAGGGGCCAGCAAACTTGAGTTCTCTGTGTTTCGTCGGGTGAACGGAACTGAGGTCATTTGTTTGTTTGTCTTCTTCTGGTTCCCCCAGACCTTGTTTTTGGAACTCTGTTCCCCCACCCATGCTTCCTGTGAGGGCTTGCAGCTCCAGGTCGGTGGAAGACATGCTCAAGAGACTGTGTTCCTGCAGAGCACTGCTCTTATCAAGCCCATTCTTTTTATCAGCACTCTGCTTTAAGTCATTGTTGTTCGTATCTATCTCTGGCAGATGGGATTCTGATTTAACTGGGATGGAAACCAAACAAAATATTGTCTCATTTGTTTTTTTCTTTGAACTTTTCTTGGTCTGAAGCCCAGTTTCAAACTTTTTGAGCTTGGTTTGCGTTTCGCAGGTACTCTCACCCTGAGGGTGTGGGGAGCTGGCATGGCCCCCCACCTGTCCATGCTGGCTGCCTCTCATGTCAGGCCACTGTCCTCTCATGACTCCAGAAGAATCTCTTTGGTCAGGAAAGCCACCATTTTCTCCATCCCTGGGGAACTGGCTCCACAGCCACTGGGAGCTGGGGTCAGAGAAGGTGGGGCCTCTCTTGTTGCCTGATGGGGCTACCCTGTTCTGTGGGTTCAAAATAGCACCACAGGGGTGCAGGTTCCCAGGAGCTGGCTCTGAGGGAGTGACAGGACCGGAGTTGTACAGCCTGTCATCCAGCTTTGTTTCCTCGCAGAAACCCTGGGGCTGAGATAGTTTGATGTGTCGTATCCGTGGGTCATCAAAGGGGATATACAGAACAGAGCTGTCATACGCAGTTGGGGGTCGGGGCTGTGGAGGGACCCCGCGAGGAGAGCGTGGGGCTGCACCATATTCATTCCCAGTTCTGAGGGAGACAGCAGGAAGCTGACAACTGGTACTGGCCTTCGCCATCGGATGCTGCTGCTGACTGCGACCACCACACACCAGCCTGGGCGTAGCCTCCTCCAAGTAGGGATTTGGGATGTGCTGGGGCGGTGACCTGTACGAGGGTGGAGGCACGTACATGGGGGGCTCCAGACCATAGTCAGACACGAAGAGCTCTTGCCTGGGGTCACTGGTTTTGGTCAGGTAAGAAGCACACAGGTCTGTCTGCTGACCGTCCAGAGAGTCACTGTTCTCCACTGGCCCCCTGGAGTGCTGGTGCGCATCATAAGGAGGAGGCTTGAGGGGTCGCCCAAACCTAGGCCGAGGGAAAGGGGCGGAGGAGCCATCCTTCTCCGGGTTCCTTGTGGACTCCAAATGTGGTGCACAATTTGGAGGGTAAAACGGCATTTTAGGAACACCTGGTAAATGTCCATCGTTTAATGGAATGGGAATTTCCATGCAACTCATGCTCTCGGGGATAAGAACTCTAGGCAGTGACTGGGATTTCCCTTTGCTTTGGGAATTCAGCACATGTTCTCCTTGCATGAATGGGTACAGATCTTGAAACAACTTCTCCCTATCACCATCTGACATCTGCCTTCCTAATTTCCTTGGCTGGTTCCAGCTTTCGAGACTTACATCCCTCCACTTGGCAGGACTCGCCACTCTTAGTTCTTCTTCCCAAACTGCCTTTTTAACCACATTCTCTATCCTTCCTCCAACTTCCCATGGAGCCTCGCGCATGTGCACAGGCAGACTGTGGGCTTGAGCCATTCTTCTGGTCTCCACGTCTTCAGGCTCCGGAGGACCCAGCACACCATGGACCTCCGGTCCTCTTTTTCTCCAGTAGACTTGCTCGTGACCAGCCTGGGGCTGAGAGGTCCACACTAACACAGGTTGATTATAAAGCCTACAAAACAAGAAAGGACAATGTTAAACCAGGGGGAGGAAACACACAGAAGAACCACTGCTTCTCTACCTCTGTGACATGTATTCCAAGTCAAAATTGGGCCAGGACTTTTGAAAAATAGATTTCCAGCCACAGTAATTGCTGATTGTTTAAAGAAAACACACCCCTCATTGGGATTGGAAGACAACCATGTGTTTTTCCATTGAGGACCCAGGAGTGGCCACAACAGGCTGCCCACAAGAACATCAGGACACTGGTGGTACTTGGAAACTGTTAAGGTCCTTCTAACTTTGAAGTGTCCAAGAGAACAAAGGTAAACCTGAAAGCAGTGTTTCTCAAGTGTGGTTTGGGCCATTGCAAATCCAGTCCCAGCTCAGTCCAGACCAGTGAGCCATCTCTGGGAGTGAATCTGGGAGCCTTCTTTGAACAAAACTCTACAGCAGTGTTCTTAAACTTTATAAGATGTGCAAATCGCTGAGAGGGTTGCTAAGGCATAAACTGCTGGGTGTCAACCTGGTCTCTGCTTCAGTAGCTCAGGGTGGGTGCATAATATGAATGGTTAACCTGTCCCCAAGTGAAGCAGATCTGTTCTCCCAGCACCCCACGCTGAGAACCATCATTGCCAGATGTTGTCAAGCACGACTGCACATATCCCAATATGTGTAGTACAAATAACAGCTGCTATCACAGGGCAGTTATTGTATTATATGCCAGGTCCTTTCTCTACATTAACTAATTTAATCTTCACCAGCATCTTTCTGTGGGATGAAGTACTGTAATTCCCATTTTACAGAGGAGGAAACTGAGGCTCAAAAGTTAAGTAGCTTACCCGACACTAACATTTGTTGTGCAATGCTACGGGGTGATGTGCAAATCATGCACCACTGTTATTTCTCCCTTTTACAGATAAGGAAAATGAGGCAGAAGGGATTAAACAACCCTCCCAAGTCACAAAGCTTGTTAGATGGGAAAAAATTCAAGCCCAGTAAGTGTGACCATAAATCTCACTCAGTCACAGATTTTAACTTCTTCCAAAGTAATGAAAGATTCGTCAAGGGGATGTTTTAATGGACATGATTTACTTCACCTCTTTGTTCCTCTGTTGGACATCTGCATAGATTACATTTGAAAACACCCCAAGAAACATTATTCTTCACAAATACTCAGCACGTCTCAGATTACTGAATAAATCCTTAGAAAGTGAATTAGTAGATTGTGGATATTTTCTTATCTATTTTGTCAAATGCAACCTTAAGTTGATCAACAATTCCAATTTATGCTACTACCACCAGCAATGTGGAGAACAGCTGGGTCTGGCAAAACCTTTCCCATCCCTGATTATTACAATGTTTTTCCCAATGAGGTAAATAAAAATAATGTCTCATTGTTTTTAATTTGCATTTCTTTGATTACTGGTTTATTTTTTTCCTAGGCTCAGATGTCATTGAACACACTTTGTGGATTCAAATAATTTCCACAGCACAGTCCATGTGCCAGCTGAGAGCATGTAGAGTGTAGATGGTAAGGAATGTCCCTAGGCCCCTAGGTCTGTGCAAAAAACAGCATATTAAAAAGTTGGCATCAAAGTAACTGCCAGGAATTAGATTGAAAGAGGACTAATTCTAACATACAAGCAGAAGTCCGCTATTGTACAGGAGTCTGGGGGGTAAATAACAGTAATTATTTTATGATGGATTTACTTCTCTGCCTTTAAAAAATGAGGGTAACTGTCTTCAAATGCTGGCTCTACTCAACCCCCTAAAACCTGTTAAGTAGCCATTTGAAGCAAAGTTGAGAAGTGGGTACAAAAAGTAGAAAATATTTTAAAGCAATTTAAGTTAAAGTACTTGCCACAGAGCAGTGGAAATGTTTGTGTTTACTACTCATACACTGTGCAGGTTATCTTAACCCTGGACATGGCTGGAGGTCACTTTCTTTACTGCTTTTATTGTTACCAAATCATGTTTTGAGCTTTTAGGCTTTGAATGTTCAGCAGAGCAGCCCTTGGGTCTGGCTCTGTAGGGATTAGTTACGTGGAAGCTGTCTCCTCTGGCCCTTGCATGTCTCCCTCCCACCTCCCACACCCTCCAGGGAAACCTGCAAAGAGCCTGGCTGCTCTGAAGCCTCAGTTAGGTTCCTTGGGGACTCCCATGTGACAGCCCATCTGGAGCCCGAAAAACACTGTGGAAGACCAACTATTTAAAAGCCCTCAGCAGTTACTGGCTATAGGATCTCAGGCTCTAATCACAGTCAAGGGCAATCCTTGAAAGTTGCAACTTAATGATGAGTTATATTTATCATAGAGCCAATTAAGAAAGTAAAATAAGGGGCCTCCCTGGTGGCGCAGCGGTTAGGCGCTGCGCTGTGGAGCTGTCGGCAGCGGTGACGCAAGTTCGACACCCGGCCGGGGAGAATCCCACATGGTGCGGCAGACCTCTCCTGCCTCGCCCGCTGCTCCCCTCAGCAGTGTATTTCTGATCTGCCTGTTCTGCTCCCCACTCTGTCTCTGGTGAGCCCTCTTGCCACCCCACACCTCTGGCCTGTACCCCAGCTGTATGTATAAATAAAATAAATCTTAAAAAAAAAAAAAAGAAAGAAAGTAAAATAAATCATTAGGAAATATGTGGCTGATGCCCTGCATCAGAGAGAACTGACTTTCTTGTCTCTTCCTTGGCAGATGGTGAGTAGGTTTTATTCCACAGGCTTTAATTAGCACCATCTTACTCCTTATAGTTCTATAAACATTTTCAGGGGTGCCTGACTATGGGGAAAAACCACATGATGTGGCTTTTGCTCATTTTCTCAATGGATCTTCTGGTTTCTATTAAATGTATGGTATGCTCAAATACCACAAGGTGGCTACATTTCCAAGGTGCTGTTTGTCTTGTACATGCCATGAGCGGATTGAGAAGACAAATAAAAAATGGCATAACTAGGACAAGAATATAAACAGACTGCAACTACCTTCAGAAATAATGTGGCCAGTTTTCTTTCCCCATTGAAAAATGTTTGTTACAGTACCACCCTAACTTTGTAAAAGTAATGTTTGCTAAACTTTGTTTAAACTAATCAAAATGGCTAAGCACTCTGGATTAAACCTTTTTTTCTATGGACACAATACACCAGAATTCCAATTTAAGGAAAAGATGGGAAATTTTAAATCATCTATTTAAAATACAGTTCACATAACATAGAAAACTATAAAGCATTTATTTACAAATTTCTTTTTTTCTTCTAAACGTAAGCCTGGCTCTGACAGGCACGAGCAAGACCCACATGGTGAGAGTTCTAGTAAATTTCTTCTTCAGACAAGTTCACAAGTGTGGTTAATTGACTAGCTCCCAGATATGACAGCTGAAATGTGTGCTACCTGTTGTGGCTTCAAAGCAAAAAATATGCTTTCCAATATGCTTGAGGAGTCAATTTCTTCTTGGACAAAAAAAAAGATTTATAATTTACATTTTTAAAAAAATGATCAATAGGATGTTTTACAAAAACATGCTGAACATATTAATAAAGGGTGGGGAAATGTAAGGAAAGCAAAGTGGAATGCAATAGCCCAAATCAATCGTGTTGACAAGTTTAATGAGACAGCAGGGTCTTTATACAGATTCCTAGAGAATAGGAAAGAGACGAGACAGAAGTTATACCTGCTCACAGCTCATGCTTACCCCAGAGAACAGACATGATCCAACAAAATAACTGATAAAAACCATTTGAGAAATATTTGAAACATGAACATGTGAACAACACGTCTGAAGGAAAATTAGCAAGCCTGCTTGCAGAATATATAAAAGCTAATGATGAAAAAATTAGGAGCTATTTCTGTTAATTCACATGACTCATTCCCAACCACAATAGAAAATACCGCCCTTCTTTTAAAAAGTAAAATTTGGAGTGATATATCTGCAATGCCTTTTAGCTACAATTTCACATGCTCCAGGATTATATTCTCAGTAGATTCCAAGGTCCTAAGGGCTGCACCAGCTTGTTATCATCTGGGCATGCTATAGACTAGCTCTGTAGAGTGGCTACAGGATGCATAGGTAGTTTAATAAAAAAAGAAAAAATTGAGTAGCCTTGTTACCTGACTCAACTGGGCATTGTAGAGACCCCTCCTGCGTCCATGAACAAAATCCTGAATCTATAAGCAGGTCCCAAAGTGCAGTAAGTTGCACTTCCCAGCAGAGATCAGGGTGGAGGGCGACAGGCCCCATCAGGTCAGTGAGTCCTGGTTGGCAGGCTCTACCAGATGCTAGTGCTGCTTGCTGATCACTTTCCCTGAATGTGATCACCCTACTATCACATTCGGGGATGGGGAGCGGGGGCTGTGATACTTAGCAGCAGCTATTCCTTCAGAAGCCACTTCCTCTTCCAGATGGATCAGGCATTCTTACCCACATACACAACCTAAGAATGAGAGCAGTGCCAGTGACCTTGCACAACACAGGTTTGAACTGTGTGGGTCAGCTAGTACTCAGATTGTATCCTATTCCAGGGTCTAACATTCAACGGTCAATGGTGATTAGTTGAATTCTCAGCTATGGAATCACAGATACAGAGGACCAACTTATAAATTACACATGGATTTTCGACTCTGTGAGGACTGATGCCCCTAATCCTTGTATTCTTCAAAGGTTAAACATACCTGTCACTTAAAGAATCCCATACTCCATGAAAGAGAAGTTCTTCCCCTACACTGGAAGAGGTATTTGGAGCTTCTCTTTGGAGTGACTTCTATTCACAGCCCCTCTGTCTGATGACTGACATGTTTCTGGGATGGAATCAGCCATCTATCACTACATAATTTTCTTGCAATGCTCTATGGGCCTGGAAGCCTGCAATTTTATTTTCCAGCATGCCTTTGTATATTCACTCTGCTACTATGAATAACACTCTAACACAGGGGAGCAAACAGGTTAATATGGGGAAGGGGAAATACAAGGTCAAGAGATGATTAAAACTAAGGTAAAGAAAGAGGTTAGCTTAAATGAAAGATCAGCTAGAAAAGATAAGGCTACCCCAGAAACATAAGCGATAAATACCACTCTTCAGCAAAGTTGAATGTGAACAAGAACTGTAAGCTGCGTTGGTAGAGGAAGCACCTGCTGACATACCTGGATGGCGCCTGCGGCCCAGGCCTCCACACAGAGGCTCTGAACATCTGTGCTTGGGTCCGGCTTCCACAAATATCAGCTCAGGGTGAAAAATGAGTGGCAGTCATCCCCGCTGCACTGCCAACTCATTTTGCCACAGAACCATAATATTTAGAAAATTCAGTGATTAGATAGGGACAGATTATTCTTTTCTGGTACCAGCAATTTTCTGACCCATCTTTGGGGTAGGACTTCAATGGACTTTTGTGAGGTCTAGTAAAGAATGTGTATCCACACAAGGTAAGTCAGAGAACCTACTGAGAGGCCCTGCCTCAAAGAGAAAGCTCTGCTGTTGGCTTCTCACAAATTAGCCAATGTATAGCACTGGCTACAAAACACTGTAAAACACTGAGCCATCTTAGAAACTGTGGTGAAAATTCTAGTAGTATATCTTTTAAATAACTAACAAAATTAGATGCTGGGAAAACTACTTCCCAAAGAGAGTCTTGCCAGGTTAAGTCTCCATGTGGACCAATGACAAACATGCACAGAGAAGATGAGCAAAGCAGAAGGGAGCAAGTTATGCAACTGAAGGAAGGAGATGAGGCTGCACAGAAAGAGAAGACTATGCCAATACTGTGGCTTTCTAATGGTAAACCTTCTGCAACATACTTCACCTGACTCCCATTTGTATCCAGGGGGTGGTAACAGAGCAGTCTCCCTTATTTGTAGATGGCTGGCCTCCAGTGGATGCCTGAAGCCAGGGATAATATAGAGCCCTACGTGTACAAACGTCTCTTCCCATATATAATGCCTATTATAAAGTTAATTGACAAATGAGGCACAATAAGAGATTAAAAACAGTAACTAATAAAACAATTGCCACAATTATTATAATGAAAGTTATATGAATGTGATTTCTTTCTCTCACAATATATACAACATTTTTTAACTGCATTTGATGGTGGGTAACTGGAACCCTGGGAAGCAAAACCATGGCTAAGGGGGGGCTACTGTAGTTCCTTCCTTTTTGAGTTCAGGAGGGAGTAATGAGATCATATATTTAAACTGTTTAGCAGAGTGTCTAATACATCAAACAGAGTGTATAAAAGTTAAAGCTAGTTTTTAGCTATTATTATTATCCAATTAAAAGAAACTGTCAATGGAGTAGATAATGGTAAAAGCCTTTTTCTAAAGGAGGGGGTACAGGGCACAAAGGAAAAAGGAGAACTGTTTGTCTTAACATGATTATTTTAGATCTGTATTGTCTTTTTCTAAGTTGTGATCAATAGGCCTTCACAATTACAGGAAATAATGATACAGCTAACTGTCATAACAAGGCCCTGCCCCTCCGGTGATGACCAGTCTCTAAGGAAGAAGCTACACCCCCTTCCATAATGGTGATGTATAAGCCGGCATTTAGTTTATTAAAACTAAGCAGGAAAAGCAAGCTCTGATCTATTTTTGCTCACATAAATCCAATAGGTAAATCGAATTCTTTCAGTATATCCCTATTTTCTCCTTACTAAGGATATATTAGATTTTTACCAAGTTCAACAATCCTCACTAGTGCATTCACACACTTCCACCATAGCCACAAAAAAAACAAAAACCAAGAAACCCAGTAACCTGACCCTCACTTCCCTTTCACATTTCAATCACTATCCGTACTTTCATCATTCAACAAACATGTTGAATCTATTCATCATTCAACAAACATGTAAGGCGTATTCTCTAGTTTCTTTGGAAATTAAGCTTAGAGTGGTGAAGAGGAGGGACGTCGGGAGTGCAAACTAGAGAGCATGCGGGGCAATGATGAACCTCTAGTCCCAGAGACAGACAAGGGGACTACAAGGTGCTACTGTATCGTATCTGGTACACATGAGAATGTCCTCTGGGCTCTACTCCAGGCTCTTTGTGCTTTCTCTAGAATGCGGAGGTATAGTCATCTTGAAAACAAGGGGCCTGGTGCTCAGGTCTGTTTTAACCCAGGTTCCATCCAGTGTCTCTCCTTGGGTATTTTCTAGTTTGGGAACTAATCCATTTTCTCCAACTGAAGAAGAAACTCAATGCTAGCAATTCTCTTGGCGATGATACGGCTACAAAGACAAATGAAGTTCTAGGCTGTGCTGCTGCACAACTTTGCACATTCCAGAAGTACTTCCTCCTCGTGGCTCTTCCAGCAGGCTCGTGTTCAAAGGGCCCAACCCACTTCTTGCTGGGAAGAAAAGGCAACGGTGAAGCTTCATGAGAATGTATGCGGGAAAGAAGACCCGTATCCGGCACTGCTGTGAGGTTACTCTGCTAACGAACAAGAACAAAGCACCTCCGAGGAAAGGTTTCAAAGAGACAAGAGGGAGAGCAGGAGGTCTGCGCCTTCATGTGTGCTCACTGCTGGGCCAGCTCGGGCTACTCAGGCTTCTCCTCGGAAAGCGTCAAAAGAACAATGCCTCACATATGAAGCAAGCAGCTAAAACACAAATAATGTTTGTGCAAGTATAATTTTATAAAGAGACACAGAAACAGATGTTAAACTTGAAGCACTCCTTTTTTGGAAAACCATTATAAGCAGGATATGATTTGAGAGAAGCTTAAAAAGTCCCTGAAAATTAACTGTTTACCATTTCCAGTAGCACTAGCTAGAATGGATGTTTACTGATAGAATACAAACCTCCCAAGATGAGGGCCCAGACGGCCACATCAGAGATTCGCCTAGATTTCTAAGTCTCTAATTACATCCAACTGCTGCTGATGACAAGAGATAATTACAAGTCATTCGCAGGGCTAACAGAAATTTTTGCCAGAATTCCTGGGGCTAAGCAGAGAAGAGCCCATTATGGGGCAACTTTCAGATCCAAACCTCTACTATGTTACGTTACGTTACAGCTTCCTCTGATTATAATACTTCAGTAGAAAAACATTAAGATAACCATGAATGTCTGAAAACAGTCTTTGACTTTTTGTTAATGGTAGCTATGTATTATTCAGTCACGGCCACTTGTATTTTAAACACTCAGTTTAATCCACGTATAGATAACAGCTGTATAGCTTCCTCTCCCCTCTGCCTTCTCCTCTTTTCCCTCCTTGATCGTGTGTGTGTGTGTGTGTGTGAAGACAGTATATACATAAGTAAACAGTGCAAAGTAATGAACTCAAAGAATATTTCTCATTATAATCCTTATATTTACACATATATAAATACAAGCTTTCAAAATCACCTTTTCACACTGTCAGAGGAAGGCCAGAGAAAGCTACATGTAAGATGCACTTAGTAAGCGCCTGTTAGCATTATGTCAAAAATTAGTACATAATAAAAACCCAGCACCCCATGCTTTGACATATTCAGCACTGGCTGCAGTTTCACAGGTGTGCACGGTTTCCTAGCTGTGACCTGTGAACGCTGCAGAGACACTTGACAGAGCCTGTGAGATATGTGAGTGACTTTCATGCAAAGCCTGATTCATCATCACAATCTGTTAACTGAGACCACTGAGGAATGGTTTACATCTAGATGAGCTTTCTATGAAGTAAATGACTTCAGGGTAAAATGTCAAGTCTTTAGAGTTACTAAATGAATGGTCTTAAATGAATGGTCTGTGAAGAGAGGAGAAAAAATGTTTTGGGGTGCATGGTCATCCTACCCTCTAGGCCTGGAAACTGCCCTCATATGCAGCTTCTGAGAGTGGGCGGCACACGGCTGCCCCATGTAGCTGGAGCCCTGGGAATGGAGAGGGCACCAAAAAGGCAGGTCGGGCTCAGAGGAGGCCTGCAAGGCACACTAAAGAGCTTCAGGTTGACAACGCAGGCAGTGGGATCCTAAGAAGGTCCCTGAGCTGGAGTCACATGGACTCAGTGTTCAAGAGTCCATCTTCTGGGCTTTAAATATTCCTAAAGTTGCCAGCCCTAAATCCAGTAATGCAACACATTGAAAGGAAAACAACTGCTCTCTGGCAGATAATCTACATACAAATGAGAACTGTCACCAACTCCTGAGCCTAACAACTTTTTAGCGAATTCAGTTGATCCTCTTCCTGTCTTGGGTGCTCAATATCATGTGATCTATAGTGAATAGTGCAAAGAGCCGTCTCTCCAATCAAGAAACATGTACCCAGTATATTTCGAAGTCCAGTCAAGGTTCTATTTGTGGGATTTTTTTTTAAGTTTTAGTGGCTACAGTCAGTCCTCACTTAAGAAGCTCTGATTTAAGCCAATGTTACTTAACAGAGGGACAGAAACAGTCCTGGATCATTGTCATGAGAGAATCCTGATGTTCCAGCCATCCCCCAGATTATAGACAGTACCACCTTCCATTTATGTAGCCCCTAACAAAGCACACAGTGAAGCAGCATTATGCTTATTTAGGTGTGACAGGATGCAGACCTCCTGCAGTCCCCAGACAGGAAAGGGACGCAGCTGTGCTCAGGGAGCTGCCCCACATGCATGAGTGTCTAGGGAGGCAGGGACGGGAAGTAAGAAAGGACCATTGTAGCGGCAAGAAAGACACAAGGGGCAGGTTAGCTGTGGAGATGCACAGACAGGTCAAAAGGGAAGGAGGAGTCCTGGAGTCCTCAGTGGCTTTTTATGCTTTTCAATGGTCTCTTTCAGGGAGGCAACCAGGCACAAGGCACAGAGGGTGGCCGGGGGGCCGGGAGGCTGGCAGGCCTCCCGGCCCCCAGCGAATCCTCACTCTCTCAGGCTCTCTGGTGGCGTCTTGTGGCCTCTGCTTCTCCTCTACTCTCTGCCACTTCTTGCTGCTACTGCTGCTGCTTCCTCTGCTTGTAAGCCCAGTCTCTGGCCCAGGTGTGCCCACTCACACAGGCCCACACCCTATTCCAGGTGTGCGCCATCAGGCACGCACATAGGCCTGCAGAGGTCCATCACTGTGGGAAGGGCGGAAAAACCTGATAATTCTCATTTTATTTTATTTTTTTTTTTTATTTTTACATACAAGATGGGGTACAGGCCAGAGGCGTGGGGCAGCGAGAGGGTTCACCAGAGACAGAATGGGTAGCAGAACAGGCAGATCAGAAACACACTGCTGAAGGGAGAAGCGGGCGAGGCAGGAGAGGTCTGCCGCACCATGTGGGATTCTCCCTGGCCGGGCGTCGAACTCGCATCGCCCGCTGCCGACAGCTCCACAGCGCAGTGCTTAACCGCTGCGCCACCAGGGAGGCCCTGATAATTCTCATTTACCCTACAACTTTTCAGCAAAGGCAGCCATGTCAGGAGCTCAGAGACCTGAATGCTTTCAAACGGGGATGAGCCTCACATGGAAAGAGCTCAGCCAGGCATGGTGTTGCCATAGAACCACAGCCACTAGCCTGCCTGGCAGCCCAGGGCCAGTGCCCAAGCCAGGCTTCCCTTCACTGCTTCCAGGGGCCCTTGCTAAGCCACCAACATTCTCTGGGTTTCATGTTCCTTGGCTATAAAACAATGGCACTGTTGACATGTCTCTGTCTCCACTATCATGCCAGAATAAATAAATAAATAAATAAACCTCCCTGTTGTCTTCCAAATTACTCTGGCCACTTTCTTCCCCAAGATTTCAGTGGGGTGCTAAAGACTGGCCCCAGATATGGGGACACATTCTCAGGCAGACCTCAATCCCAGGAACTGCAAGGAGGATCCCTCTTCCTTCCCAGTCACTAATGACTTGGGTTTGATCAGGGCCATCCTGGATTCATCTTACCTCCAGAACCGGGGACCAGCCCAGCAGGGTCATCAGGGGGGCCAGGCCAGGCAGCTGAACTTTAAGTGAAGGCTGGGAGCTGGCAGGGAACCAGTTATTCATCCAGATTTATAATCCGCAGAATTCATACATCATAGTGTGAGGGTTTCCCTTTCTTACTTCAATTTTTAAGTTTTAACCATTAGCACCTATTTATTTCCTCTCAGAGCATGTGTTTTTCAGATGGGGGAAAAGCATTTCTCCTCCTGCCTACCTTTCTGTTGACCTACTGCTTTCAGCTTCTATAAAGGGGGAGCTGGGGGAGGAAGGTCTTTTCATTTCAAAAGGGGAAGGCTGGCAGCTGTTCTCTGAGGCTTTGGGCACTGACATAGTTTTGCACATATGTATGCATTTTCCCTTTCTACCCTACAAGCAACCTTCGGTCCAAAGGCTACTGGACACCCCCAAGTTCATCAGTCAACCTCAGAAACAGGGAAGAGGACAGACCTGTCATCTATTTGAAGACCTCTTGGTGCTACATAATGCCATTTATCAGAGCAGCTCACTCAAGACAAGACCAAAAGACCACCTGCAGACATGAGTGTGTCTACCCACCTAGCGCCCTGCTGGTGGGCCCTCGTGGTCCTCAGGAACACATTGTCACAGGAGGTGCGACAAAGACCTGAGCAAGTAGTGGACAAGGCTAGGAGCTATAGTGCCCACGTGCGATTCTAAAAGGGGATTCTATTGTCTTCCACTCCGAGACCCAACTCTGATCCCTGCGCCAGGTGCAAGGCAAAGGGAGACTCCACTTCGGCTCCAGAGCACAGGGATTCACCAGGGATTTCAAGGCCTCTGTCTTTACCTCACGAGAAACTGAGCCTTCTGCATTTCACCAGTTGTTACAGAGGTGGGAAGAAGGAACCAAATCTGTGAGCATGTATCAAACACACTGTGTGCCCAGCACTGTAACAATCTCTCTAAGAAATACAAAGAAAGTCGAGGCAATGTACAGCTCCAGAGATGCACAGTGGTAGGTATAGACACTCAGCCCAAAGCCCAAAGCAACGGAAGGCAGGATAAACTCAAGCACAGGAGCTCCCATACGACCCAGCAATCCCACTTTTGGGAATTTACCCAAAGGACACAAAAACACTAATCCGAAAGGATACATGCACCCGTATGTTCACTGCGGCACTGTTCACAATAGCAAAGGTATGGAAGCAACCCAGATGTCCAAAAATAGATGACTGGATCAAGAAGATGTGGCACATATACACATGGAATACTATTGAGCATTCAAAGAAGATAAACACATGCAATTTGCAGCGACATGGATGGAATTAG
>PVIJ01009673.1:0-65301 GCA_004024925.1 Scalopus aquaticus
GGCGCAGCGGTTAAGCGCTGCGCTGTGGAGCTGTCGGCAGCGGTGACGCGAGTTCGACGCCTGGCCGGGGAGAATCCCACATGGCGCGGCAGACCTCTCCTGCCTCGCCCGCTGCTCCCCTCAGCAGTGTATTTCTGATCTGCCTGTTCTGCTACCCGCTCCGTCTCTGGTGAACCCTCTCACCGCCCCACGCCTCTGGTCTGTACCCCAGCTTGTATGTATAAATTAAAAATAAATCTTTTAAAAAAAAAAAAGATTAACCTTTTAGTGAAGCAAACAGCAATGAAAGAAACAGTGCTGTGAATTTTTATGATTATGATCATGTTATCTAACAGAAAGACAAAATATAATCAATCTTACCTGAATATCAGAGTAAGAAGTAACAACATTCCTGTTTTTAAAAAGTAAAAAGATAAAATCAATTTTACTGATGATTATACTCCTGCTCTCATAAAGAAACTTTTCAAATAAATAATTACTCCCTAGAGATCATAATCGAATTTTACTAATTGTTACAGAATCTTTCATTTTTTTCAATTCTTAAAGGTTAGAAATGAGATAATGTTTATTTTAACACAAAGTATTTTTCTTAATACAATGAATCTTAGAATCTTAACATTATAATACTAAGTCTAAATCAAGAACCAAAAGATCTACTTTAACACATACACAGATGCACAGGGGTGTGGGTGTGGGTGTGTGTGTGTGTGGGTGGGTGTGTGTGTGCATGCGCATGCATTGGGATGGGTATGTTGCTATGTGTGGGTCACAACACAACCCCGGATCTATTAAATGGAGTTGAAATTATATCTAATCACTTTTCCTTTCCTTTCAGAAAAGCATTTGGAGTGCTGAAAGACAAAACAAATGACTTTTAGCATTTTTCAAACTCAACACTAAATTGATCTCAGTACCTTCAGCGTAAAGTAATAGGTATAAAAAGTAGCTTAAGAAGGGAGGCTAAACATAATGGGGAATGAAGAGAATAAAAGGGGAGTAAATAACATACTTATTTCATAATTATTATAATTAATACTCTATGACACTTTATAGGTGTTGTGAAAGATATAAACAAATATAAAAACAAGGAGTTAACTAACATTCTATTTGGAAAGAGAGGAAAATTTAATTGGATAATACTAAGGATAAAAGACTAAATAGTTATCTAGGATTTCAAAGTTGGGGAGACAAATGAGAATAACATTCATTTTATTCTTTTGCTTTCTTCTTGCTCTTGCTGAGTCAAATACTTACATTGACAGAGCTTCAACATATGGTCCAGAAATAGGATGTTCCCTTACTCTCAGCTAGTAGAGGCAAAATAAGCATCATTAGGAATGTGACAAATATTTCATATAAAACAGAATTTCATATGATCATTTCGTCTAAAATTTGGATTCAAAATAAAAACTTTTTACCCAAAAGTGGACACAAAGTTTCTTACAAAAACTAATCTATAAGGCATTCAGATAAATGCTTCAATATCACAAACTATATTTGTACAATATGCAAATGCACACTACAACATCAAATATCTTACTAGTTTTTATTCTTACATTATCCTTACAAATCCTGTAGTAGGTATTATCTATATGCTTTTGAGGGTCTCACTAAAACATATTAAATAAGATTCAGACATTAAAAATTTTCTTCAGTTTTACTTTATACAATCTAAATTTTGTGACTAGAAATTTTCAAAGAAGAATTTTAACAGAAGTTATAGAAAAAAATGCAAAATTCTGTTTAAGTTCTTGATGTTGCCAAAAGTACATTGCATGACCTGGGCAAGACAAGAGATCTTTTTAGATTTTAGTTTCTTTCACTCCAAGGTCCTTTCCAAAATTAAAAAGCTTAAATTCTAAAAGCAGTTTTTAAAAATAGCTTATATATTTGTGAAACTTTTTATTTTACAGAAAATATCTACAAGACGTCAATTTGTTAAATAATCCAGTGAAATGTATGTTCTATGGTAACAATACAATTTTTAAAACTTTTACTGTTTGTTGCTTTATAGATAATTAGGCAATTAGTTGTTTAAGTGGTCCAGCTAAATCTTGAAACAAATATTTTATCTTAACTTTTACACAACACCTGATTCAAACAAACAAAAAAAAGGTTAACTTCATTAACTAATTTAATTTCCACTAATGATAATACTTGGCTTTTTTACTAAATAGCAATATAGTTAGAATGTAGGTCCCAAGAATTTGCTATCATAAAATACCATTTTAATAAGAATTTAAGCAATATATATCATCTTGAGAATAAAATCATACGCATTTATAAAAAATATATTAAAAACAAATAATAAATTCTTTTAATCTTACTGGTTGCTTTTTCTGTCCATTTTCACCTTTACCAACCAGAAGATCATGAATTTTTTCATTATATACTTCAAAGAAGCTCATTTCAAGGTGATAGCTGACCTAGTAGAAAGAGAAACAGAACAGGCACTTTGTTTTAAGGTTCTTGAATTTTGTAAGGATCTAGTACCCATAACATATAAAAAACTCTTACAACTCAACAACAAAAAACACCAAACAACCCAACTGAAAAACAGGCCAAGGACTTGAACAGATATTCCTCCAAAGAAAATACACAAATAGTCAACCAGCACATAAAAATGTGCTCAACATCATCAGTGAATAAGGAAATACAAACCACAAAGAAAAACACTTCACACCCACTAGGACAGCTTTAATGAAAAAAAAAAAAAAAAAAGGAAATCTGAAAAATGTTGATGTAAAGAAACTGAAAACCAACATTGCTGGTGGGGATGTAAAATGTGGCAGCCACTATAGAAAACACTTAGTGGTTCCTCAAAAGGCTAAACATAGAATTACCAGATGACCCAGCAAAATTTCTGTCCAATCTACCTAAAAGAATTGAGAATAGGTATTCAGGGAAATATCTGCACACTAATGGTCATAGCAGTACTAGTCATAATAGCTAAAAGATGGAAACAACCCAATGTCCATCAATTGATGACTGGATAAATAAGATTGGTACATCTATATACCAGAATATTATTCAGCCATTAAAAGAATGAAGTATTGATATATACTACAAAACTGATCAAGCTCCACCATATTAAACTAAGTGAAAGAAGCTTTTTTTAAATCACATCCTATCACATATTGCATGATATTCCAATTATATAAAATATCCAGAACAGGCAGATCCAGAGATGGAAAGATTTGTGGTTGCTGGGATTTGGGTAAGAGGAGTGGGTTGTAACTGCTTACTGGGCAAGGACCTCCTTTAGGGGGTGGTAAGAAATTTTTGGAACCAGATAGAGGTGGTAATTACACATTATGAATGTAGTAAATGTCAACTGAATTTTATACTTAAAAATGGATAATCTTATTTATTTTTTATAAATTAAAATTTATTAAAAAATTTAACTGAAGCAATAACAAAAGTTCTTGCATTTCTCATTAATTTTTAGGTAAGGTTCAATTCAATCTAATAAGTACCTAACTACTATGTGTATGGCTTTGGGCTATGGTTAGAAGGACATAAAGGATAAAGACAAGGACATAAAGGATAAAGGATAAAGACAAGGTTCTTGCCCATGAGGTCCCATCGCAGAGGAATGCAAAACATCCCTCAACAGATAAGACAGATCAATAGAAAATTAAGAATTAAAATAAGAGATCATAAGCATAAATGAGTAATGACCAGGGGGAAGTAAAGAGGAGCAGAAAAAAGTGGGGATGGAGAAAAAGGATGTGAGGCATGAGAGAAGGAGTGGATTATATTTGTGTAGACATTTGATATCGTAAACTGGGATCTTAAATCAGTAATTCTTTCGGATTGAGGCAGAAAGCAATCAGATTAAGAAGGGCTAAGTTTCTACTTCATTTTGACTCAGAAAGTCAGAGCATAAAGGCCAAAGGAGGGAAATTTGAATCTGTTCATTTTTAGTTAGGGGATGGTTTCCTTATTAGGGAAGCAAATTTCTTTTTTTCCTAAAAAATAATTATTTTTGAGGTAGCATTGGTTTACAACATTGTATGTGATTCAAAGACAAACCCCACTTCCCTAGATGTCTGTGAGCACACTACCCCTGCTGCTAAGGCATCCTCAGCCCTCCATCACGGTCCACTGTATTTCCTTCCCTTTTGTTTTCCCCTTCCCCATCTTGTAGCCTCATTTCCACAGTCGGATTTCTAGGGTTTGCTATTGATTCGTTTTGACTGACCCTTTGTTTTGTTTCTCTGTATTCCTCATGTAAGTAAAACCATCTGGTATTTGTCTTTCTCTTTCTGATGTATTTAACTTGGTATTATCCCCTCCATGTTATTGCAAATGGCAAGAGTTCATGAACGCAAATTTGATCCACTGCCCTAAATGAGTAAGCAAACTAACTCACAGAATTGGAAGTTTGGGGGCGTTTCAGAGACTTAGGTTCAATTCACCAAATATTTATTGGACTCCATTAGGTACAAGTACTCTTCTTTGTGCTATGGAAGGATCTGAGATTAACTGAAAGTGGTAACTCAGTCCAGCTGGAGATGTAACACGGTATGTGAATAATACAAGAATATGTTGTGTCAGGGGAGAAGAACAACACCTTTCCAGGTAAAGAGATCAGCTATCAGGAAACACTGTGAGATTACAAATGTTACTGATGAAGGTGTGGGGGCTTAGAATTCAGCAAACATCTATTAATTTCTATTGTATATAACATAGTATATTGTGTTATGGGACCCCAAGGGGTCTAAGAGATGAAAACGTAGAGGCAGATGAGTTGGGGAAAGTAGTTAGGTACACACTGTCGAGGACCATACATATTCTTCTCCTTTGAGGTTCCTGCCATGTGCTGACTTGACTATTCCACACTCTTACCCCCATCCACAAACTATTACCCTTTACCATTCTTAAAACCCCAAAATAGAACCACAATCACTTTGTTGAGTTAATTATGTGCCAAGACTTATTCAAAACCTCTAACACAGATGAAGCCATTTAAACCTCACAACAAAACTATGAGAACGGTTATCATCATCAGCCCTATTTCCTATGATAAAACAGAGGAATGTCAAATAAATTGCTCAGTTTCACACTCCCAGTGAAGTGATGGGGCTTGGATTCTAACTCTATCTCCAAAGCCCGTGCACTTAATTCCTCTCAGTGATAACCTTTCCATGTAAAATCTGAGGCTCCCAGTTCTGTGAAGTCATTCCAAAGTCTTCTCCCTCTCCACTTCATCTCTCCCTGGCTTCTATTAACTTTCAAATCACCCTACTCTAAAATCCTAAACAGTCAATGGAGGACTGAAGGTCAAAGGAAGCCCACAGGTTTCTCATTCCCTCTTGCCACTAAAGTTAGACTTGGGCCACTTTTTATCCTGCGGTCTCTAGGCAACCATGTTTCTATTGCTCCATTTCCCTCTGACTTTCAACTTCAGGGGAGAAGTTGGGAGAAGGGGAAGAAGGTAGAAGACAGGCAGTGTATCTACAGTGGGAGAGAACTCGACCTGGACTCAATTCTGCTCTACCTCTCATGTTCCTAATGAATGCATCGAATCCTATGAATGGATCCAGCCAGAAACACTGATTTCTCTCTGTCATCCTCTGTTTCCAATAGTCACTAAGTCTCAGTTCTACTTGCTAAGGCCTCTCAAATGTACACCCCCTTTTTTACCCCTCCTGTCACTACCTTAGTTTAGCTCCTGCTCATTCCTTACAAGCCTCCAAATCCTACAGCTGGTTTCTCTGGATCCAGTTTCACTTCCTTTCAATCCATTCTGTACAATGCAACCAAAGCTATCTTTTAATTTAAAGAGTAAATATCATATACTACTAAATAATACTTTCCTGCTTAAAATCCTTCTACAGCCTTCTAGATTCCTGAAAGCATAGTTCCTACAGTCCTCCACAAGCCAAGGTCTCTGCCTCCCCAGTTCATCTCTTGTTACCCTCTACCCTCAAATTCCAAGCCTAAAGCAAAGTCAACAATTTCTAGATTCCCAGGGCTCTCTACTCTCCTACTTTCAAACCTTTGCACATGCCACTCCCTCTCCCTAGAATGTCCTCACTCGTCTTCACAAGCTAATACGTGTTATGGTTCCCTCCAACATAAACTCAGTTGAAACCCGCTCTTTCCTTCCAATCTATTCTCACAGCCTCCTGTTCTTATTCTATCACAGCATTTACTGTAGTTAGAATTAATTGATTGTACTTGGCTGTTTTCTGGCCCTTTTCCCATTCCACTCTTAACCATGGAGACTGAGTCTCTTAACTCCACACTCCCTAATCTAGCACAAGATTTTCCCAATTTCCTCTATAATAACACTTTAGAGGGAAAGTACAAAAATTCTAAGTTCCCAGATTCCACAAATGCACACACGTATGTATGCACCCACATACAGTCCTGCCCCCACCGCACTCCTGCTGATTCTGATAGTCAAGTAAATGTGAGGAAAAACTGGCCTAACAGATATTTACCTACAGTAAATATTCAGTAGATGCTTGCTGAATGTACGAATGAATGGGTGAAAAGGAAAACCAGAAGAGACTTGTCAGACATAGGGCCCTGGAAATAGCCTGGCTTGTGAATTGAATGTTCCAGACTCCAGCTTTACTGCTCTCTTCCTGCTACATGTAGATGTGGTTTGCCTGCTGCCCGCATGTCCACACCTGTGTGGCCACAGAGATGCATGTAATGGTATGTAACTACCACATTGTGAGTCCCTACACACACACAAAAGAAATGAAGCCCCCAAACGAGTAAAACAAAAGAGAGGATCCCTCTCCTCCTGCCCACCAGACGGCTTCTGAATTTACAATTCCTACAACACCACTCCCAAAGAGTGACCTAAAAACGAGCACGTCTTCCAGGGAGTAGCTTCTTAGTGGCCATGACGGATTTGAATGTGATCTGTTTTCTAGTCTAATACAAAGACTTGCAGATACTATGAGAACATACCTCTTGGGTTTGTTTCTTAGCTACTTGCGCAAAAAGATCTTCACAAAATCTTGGAATTATTCCTGGTTCTTCATTAAATCCCATCATCCTGAAAAATACATTATGAATGGGAGAAAGCAAAACTAATTAGCTTTTAAAAAAAATTCTTTTGGTGGGGGGTAAATGGAATGAGAAGCTTGTGGGGAGCAAGTTAATTAAACCTTAGAAAATTTGAAGAACCTGGGTTATGGAGTCAAATCTGCCTGAATTCAAACTTTATTTCACCACATATTAGCTCTGTGATCTCGGACAACATACTTGTGTAAATTTCCATTTCCTGTTCTGTAAAATGGGAATAAATGAAACTAATGCAAAATATTGTGGTGAGAGCACAAGCAAAGCCTTTAGCGAAGTGCCTGGACTACAGCAAGAACTCAACAGTTAGCCACTGTCAACATGCCGAGTATTTCCTTCCAGGACAATTATTATTACCATACCATTCATTAGATGACTTATTATTAATCCTCACAATAATGCTTTCAGTTTACACAAGACATATAATTTACAATAAAATGCAGCTGGTAATACTTACATTCTAAATCTCACACAAAAATTGAAGCCCAGAGGTTGTAACCTGCCCAAGTTTCACAAATAGAATGTAGCATGGGTGAGATTTGCAGCTAGATTTGTAGGTAGCCAAATTACATTCTTGCTATTACACCAGGCTGCTTGACACAAAAGCATATGGATAGAAAACATTTCTGGATGATTGTTTTGCAATAAAACTTACGTGTAGGATTTTCCAGAGCCAGTCTGACCATAAGCAAAGAGACAGGTGTTGTAGCCTTCAAAGGCTCGCTCGAGGAGGGGTGCTGCTAAGGTCTCATATACGGTGGTCTGGCTAGCATAGTCAGGATGACATTCATCAAAAGACCAAAATGAAACATCATAAATAAAATGATAAGCTTGTTTCATGTCTGGATGTTCCACGGCTATTTCTCCCCCCTTCATGAAGACCACCTGAGATGCTTTTTCAATCTTCTCTCTTCAAAAACAAAAAAGTCAAGTTACCATAATAAGTTTGAGTACTGTTTTTACAGATCACAATAAGGACCACAAAACTAGTCAAATATCACATCCCTCAAAGCAAGATAATTTTTCAGTTTCATATGGAAGATGCAGACTGGCAAACATAATTATTGTGGGATTCCAAAATTCCCAAATGTAAATTTTTCTAAATAGGCTGCTTTTTATGAGTCTTTTCAGTGCAATCTGCTTTCAAATCTGCAGTGTACCACCAAGTGGGCTGACTGCAGAGGCAGACAGGGGTCTGACAGACTGCAGGCCTCCTGCTTGGCCTTTGATCTTAAAGGGGCACATACCTCTTGCTGAAGGGCCTGACTCGGACAGCTACTGTCACTTGACTGTTCTCCACTTTTAAGGGGTCTGTTACGGTAGAGTTCTGAAAGGCAGTTTCTTCTTCAGGAGGGACGGTATTTTCTTGTGATCTTCCCCGTTTATTTTCGAGAAGAGAATTTTTTGGCTTTTGTTTAACTTGAAGGCCAGATGTGCTATTTTTCAGTATCGATGCAGCTGGGCTCTTAGACAGAGGCGTGCTGCACTTTGGGGTGGATCTGTGCTCGGTAGTATATTTAGTAGGTGTTCTTTGCTCTAAGCTTCCAAATGTACTTGAATTTTTCATAGCATCCTTCCCAGTACATCTATGATGTGAATTCCCCAGTCCTGACACGTTGATATCCAGCTTGCTCTGGGTGGGTTTTGCAACCAAATGTCCTGAGCCAAGAGCTCCACTCTGATTCTGGGAACCAGTGGGCACTCTGGGACTTAAGTACTTAAGTGTAGCTTTCTCATTTGCCCCACGGAGGACAGAAAACATTTTTTTGTGTTTTTCATCAGCCATTATTTCAACCTCTTTTGGGTCTTTAGCAAAAGGGACAACAAAAGAGTTTTTATTTTTATTTACAGTATTTACATGGGTACTAGTTTCCTGTGAAGCATGATTATTCTCTGATTCATCTCCCACGTTCTGCCTTATATTCCACTTCCCCACAGAATCTGCTTTCGCACGACGTTGTAATGTGAGACGAGTTTCTGTTGTTTTTTCTGTGGAGTCCCCCAACTCGTTATCAAGCAAAGATGACTCTTTGTTCCTTGTAACTCTTCTCTGAAGTGTCAATCTATCTACAGAGTTAGGGGTACAGGGTAGATCTGTTTTTTTGCAGGCAGAAATAACATAAGTGCTATTTATGTCTCTGATTTTACTTGCAGATCTCAATAAAGGATCATCATTTTCACATTCTGACAAATCTGACTTCAAATGCAGCTTAAGGCTGCTACTGTGGGTGAGGACATTCCGTGATGAACTCTTTTGGGAAGAAGGAATGTCAAGAATATGGCTGTTACTTCTATTATGTGCTGTGTATACTGACATTGTGGTAGCAGATTCTTTTTTAAAAAAATGTTGAAGAACCTACGCTATTCTTTGGACTTGCATTTGACTTCCAGCCATTTCTTATGTATCAGCTTCCAAAAACATCTGCTAAACTAAAAAAAAAAAAAAAAAAAAATAGGTTGAACAGACTACAAACAGGCTAAAAAATCTGAGACACTTCCACTGTGAAATTCCACTGTGAAAGTAACTTCCCAGAGAATTACATTAAAATAAATCACAATGCCCAGCTCAGATATTGTTTTCAAGCACATTCAGACAAGTCTCTGCCCTCAGAGCTTATAATCATTTAACAATATCTATTGAGTTCCCCTTGTGTGCTAGGCCCCCTGAAAGATATAACAGGTTTTAAAGACAAGACTCCTATCATGTCTTTCATCTAGACAGAATACACAGATAATGCTATGTCAAATGTGCCAAGATGTAAAAAGCTCATGTCGGCAAAGCTGATTTTTTTTAAGTACCCCGGTTTAGCAAGTAGGGAAAGGAATCAAAGGAAACCCTAGCACCTGAGTCAAAAACTGATGTAAAGCATTTTTATAATGCCTGCTGAGTGTATGTTAAATACAGAATTGCCTCACGGATTAGTTTGAGAGGTGTCACAAGGCAGATTATTTCTAAATAAGCACCACAGACAGTAATTACCACAGACACTAAGTATAAGTACTGCAAGTAATTGTTCTTGTTGAGTAGAGAGCCTGCCCCTAGCAGTTAGAAACAAATTAGAAAGTTGTGTGCCTACATGGATGTCAACCATAGACATCCAGCAATAACATTTGAAAGGAGAATAGCAGTAACAGCTCAGACGCCTGGTTTCAAGTCAACTCTGTACTGAACTGGTCATACTGACATAAATTTATTTTTTTCTTTAAATTTTTCACGTCATAAAATGTATTGTCTTTATATCTGCATGCCTGTTTCTAACTTGTAATGAGACACTTGCTCAAATTATTCCACAGATTATTGCTACCGAAAAACAAAATAGAATTTTTAAATCTCTTAAAGTACCAAACGAGTAAGTCATGACTGCAAAAAATAAAATTCGTCAGATTATAAAGCAAACCTCAAACCTTTTAATTAAAAGTACAGAACCTTCCTTTCATGGAAATTATACTACAGCTGAAAACTACTTGCTTCTTACACAAGTCGATAAGGTATGTTGTTTGGGAATTTCGCCAATCGGATTTTAAAAAGGACTGGAACGAAAATAACCACTACCCAACCAACCAAAACATCAGGTGATTCTGGCACTACCCCCGGCACTACCAGGACTGTGGCAACGTACCTCTCAGTGCCAACACCTGGGCGAGACTTCCACGGGTGAAAGTTGGGAACCCTGAAACCCGACTTCCGGGACCCACAGAGGGCCTGCCCCGCGCCCTTCCTTCGGGGACACCTTTGCAGCCGACCCAGATTCCGGGGCAAGTGGACACGGAGTTACGACCACCCCCGCACCTCAGGTAGCCGGTACGGAAAGTGCCCCACGTCCTCCACTACACCCAGACTTTGTCCCTCCCCAGGATTCCTCTTCTCTGAGCCGCACCCCCGCGCCCAGGCCCCCCAGTCACTCACCGCACCCACAGCCGGCTCCCGCGGTGTCCGCAATTTGAAAGGGCGCCCCGCCTGCTGATTGGCTGCTGCCGTAGCGTCAGGCGCCGCGCCCTCGCTTCCTCCCGTCCCCGCCCCCGGAAGCGCTAGTGGCTGGACCCCTGGGAGCCTAAAGTTAGGCCCGCCCCGCCCCGTCGCCTCGGCAACGGATCCCGCCCCTCCTCCGGTTCAGCTAAAATGTGGAGCTTGAGCACCTTTAAATTCGACCATAGGAAGGGACGGGATTCTGGGTCCAGCCGGGCAGCATCTAAAAATGGGTTTTAAATGAGAAAAGTGATCGTGACAATCCTTTGATCCACAATATAAAAAAAATATAGCTACACACTTGACATCCAAAATGTCACATGTAAAAATAACTGTTTGCCCACAAGTTGATCATAATAATTAACCCTTTCTTATAATTTCTATGCAGAACGTGGAGATAAGATATGTACTAAATGTCTTACATGGAGTTTTTCACTTAATCTTGTAAATCTTATGAGATAAATATCAATATGGCCCCCAGTTTACTGATGAGAAAAAAACTGACATAGAAAAAAATGAATGGATGATAAAGTACTTATTCTAAAACTCATTCTAAAAATTTAATTAAAATTAAGTTGCAAAAAAACTAACACCAAATGAAATATACTATTTATCATGTCTATGGGGACATAGTCAATTCAGAAGAGAAGAACATATAGCAAAGAAAAAGACCAACAAATTCAAATACACAAAAATTTTAAACTTATGTATAATTTAAAATAATAAAAATTAAAATGTACACTAACTAGAGAACACATGAACTATGACAGATGTAAAGCTATCTCTCATCTTTATAAGAAAAATAAGTTTATAAATTGAATAAGAAAATAAACAATATAAAAATCGGCAAAAGTATTTCATTTAAAAATTCACATACACATCAAAATAATTCCTATAAAAATAGAATGCACACCTGATCATTAAATGCTTAAAAAAATTAAGTAAAAGATAATTTGTTAAGGATTTTGGTACTGGTGATTCTGTAGCAAAATCTAAACTATACATTTCTAGTAACATAAATTAGTATCCTAAAGAGCAGAGATCAATCTATTCACAGTGTATCCCTAGTGCTTCGTATATATACATACACAGTAGATGCTCAGTAAATATTGTCCAGTAAATAATAAACCCAGCTGTAAAGCAAGATGGAAATGCATTTGGAAGAACCACAAAAAGATATTCATACCCTATGACCTGGTAACTGCACTACAAAAAAATTGTTCTAAGAAAATATTTCAGTACAAACCAAAAAGTACATAGGAAAATTGTCTATGCCTATTGGTCCCAAACTGGAAACGCCCCAAATGCCCAAATATGAGAGAACACTATAATGGATCTAAATGAGGGGGAAATAAATTCTATTCAATTATTAAGGGTCCTCTGGCCTATAGACAAACCATAATCTGACACTCCAAACCATGAGCCCAAGATGGAACAGGATCTTGTCTGTCTCGCTCTTGTCTCCCCAGGACTGGACCTTCATCTAACCGAGTCACACTCCTCTCTTATTCTTTCGCTATTGGAAGTTCCGGATTTAATTCCAACCAGAGGAATAATACTCTACAGATAAATGGACACCTGTGAACCATCTGCAAGTTACACAAGATCTCTTATTTTGATAAGAGATTTTTTGATCTCTTATTTATTACACTGAGATGGGCCTTTCTTTTCAAATCTTGTCCACAGCTGACCAGCAGAGAAAGTCAGTTAACCTCAGGTTATGGAAATAGAAGACGATAATGCTACCTGCCCGAAGGAGTGGTAGTGAAGGTAAATCACATTATGTATGCAAGTGCTTAGCATAGAGCCTGGCACGAGATTAATGCTCAGTAAACGTAAGTACTAAATTGCATACCTTAAAACAATTCCCCCAAATACTGAAGAGCCCCATAGAGACCAGAGCTGAGGAACTGGAATCACCCATTTCATGGGCTCATCATGATAATGACACATTTTATGATTTAATCCCTAGAAATAAACATGAGATGAAATAATGCGACCTGTTATAATGAACTCACTGCATGTCATTAAAAATCATAACACAGGAAAGAAGGAAGAGTAGAGGGAGGAAGGGAGGAAGAGAGAGGGAGGGAGGGAAAACAGAAGAGCAATGAAACGCTATCTCCATGGGAAGGTTGGGAGGGGCAGTACTGATCTCCATATTGATCCAATTTCATTCATTTTATGGATCAGATTTTGTATGCATTTTGAAAGGAGACAAGAGAAAGGAATCTAGAAATACAGATTTATCAAGTACAAGGGTCTTAGGTTGAGCAGCCTAAAGGAAACTCATTTCATTCCAAGCCTCAGTTGCTAAATCGGAGGGTAGGCCTCACCACCTTAGGAAATCAGCAACCCAAAGAAGATGACCATCTCAGAGCACTGCTCTCCAGTTCAGGCAGAGGGGTGCTTTGTTACCTGCCAATACAGCAGCTGTCTGAAATGCCCTTGAGGAGTTATACTTCCAAACTTGTATGTTTTGTTTAAAAATGGCAAATTTACAACATTTTGATGGATGAAAATAAAATAGCCATTATTTTCAAACCTATATTCAAATTTGATTCATTAAAATAATAGTAAATAGTAAAATCATAAAACTTGCTGGCCGCTCAAATGATTTTACCTCCCTGCAAATTGACAACTGCTAGAAAAATCAAATTAGATAATACATGCTCAATGATTTGCCAAATGTGATAACTTCCTGTGTATAAAATTAAATTGATAGATGTTTTGACAATAAAAAGTTAACTGTCAACTATTTATGAGAATTAAAATAGGTAAATGTGTATGGAAATTGCAAGCATATTGCCTAGAACATAAGGACACCATAGATGTGAACCAAATCAGAATTGGTTGCATTTCAGTCAATGAAGATAATTCTACTGATATTTTTTTTCTTAGTTTCAGACCTCATTTGTCCCTAGCTGCAAATGTTCCTTCGTTTAAGTCCTGTTTAGCTCAGTTCTCAGAGAAAGAGGAATTTGTCTGCAAACTCCTCTGGATTCAACTCCTCCATCTCCCCAGGGACCTCCCTACATCAAACCCCCTGTTTCCCCTCTCTTTTCAGAATCTCTCTAGTGAAAAAAATGAGAAAAGATGCCCACAGTCCCACCCCAACTCACTTCTTGCCTGTTGGCTTCTGTTCTAGCTCTCCATCCATCTTTATACCCAGCTTCCCTTAGAGAGGGGTATAGCAGGTGTAGAGGGGGTGAGAGTCATCTTGGATTCATGTGGTAGAGACTGCATCAGTTAGGAGTGATAGCCTGCACAGCTGGAGTGGTATAAGCCAGGAAAACACAGATGGCCACCTAAAGAAGATGCTGAATAGTTCAAACTGGGATTAAAAACAACAGGGGGAAATAGGGCCATGGTAGGTTTCCAACTGGATAAATGTGTGCACTGGCTGGAGCTCTTGCAGCTATTTTGGACCCTGAAGACAAAGATCACACCCTAAATGAAGGAGTAGGAATTGGAAGGAAACTGGATACTGAAAACAGAAGAGCTCCATATGAAATCATGGACTGCCTACTTCCTGATTTCTTTTATATAGCTAGAAATAAACTTTGTTTTAAAAGCCACTTCACTGGGTTGTCTGATTATACAGCCTAAATCAAACAAACACAACTCCCATTACCTACAAAATAAGAGTCAAACATGAACTTAAAAAAGAACTGGTTTGGCCCTGAGTTACTCTTCCACTTCACCTCTTACACAGCCTTTCACCCCTGCTCTTTCGTAATTTATTCTCAGTCACATAAAACCACATAGTTCTTGCTGAACACATTTTTGTGTCTTTGCCTATGCTTAGTGCTCATGGATGTGTTAGGGAGCAGATGCCTTCAGTCCACTTCTACCCTGTTGAATTGGAGCCTCTCAAAGACTCCCATCCATGCAAAACAGTTTTTTAGAAGTTCCAGAACATGAAACAGACAGACAACAGATGAATTCTTAACTTGAGAAAACCTATCCCAAATAATCCAGTTATTTTAAAAATAAAAGGTATTTTTTAATCCACCAGAGGGAGACAAACTGAAAGAAAACACGCAGAGTCAGAAGTTAAGCAAATCACATTTGAAGCCTTCCAGATGATGCTAACGTTTATTGAAGGAACCTGGCCAATAAATAACTCATGTCAATAATTACCTCAGGATACAAACTATTAAGTCATTAATAAGTGGGACACATTTTCTTCTTTGCAGACCTTTACATCTAGTTGCATGGGGGTAGAGGGGTTCCAGAACAAAGAGGTGCAATAGTTTAATAGGAATTCATAATTTTAAAAAAGAACAAAGCCCACGTTGAGGCAGAGGGACCACAGCACATCACCTGAATTCCAGCGGCTGTGATGTCACCTCTTCATGGTGACCTCATAGGTCTCTGTGCAGCCTCCTCACCTGTGAAATGGAATGACTGGCTCAATAGTCACACCTAGCAGTTCGAGTGCCTTTTTTGTGCAAGATACGTACATTATCTCATTTGATCTCCATAACCCTATATGGTAAGTACTATTAATGAATTATTGCTGCTTTACCGAGGAGGGAAGCAGGTTTTCAACCAAGTGCCTGATATTATAAACCTATTAAGTCACAGACCTGTGTTCAGCACTCAGGAAACTGGGCACCGTGGCCTCTGCCCCTACTCACCATTGCTGTGCTTCCAGAGACTGAGGCTCAAATTTCTGTGACTTCATGATATGCACAAGAGTTAAGCATAAAGCTTGTTTAAAATCTGCCCATTTTTTATTTTCTTCCTAAATTCTAATACAAGTCAGGCCAAGAGACTTGAGAGTGTGCGCTATAATTTGTTTGTAGCTTTTGATCTGGTTGATGAATGACATCTTCATGAATTCAGTTGTGACCGCTGCATGACACAATCTAAATACATTTAGTAATACTGCCAGTAATTTAAAAAGAAATAATTACATGAAGCTAGTAATCCCTTTTTAATATAAAAAGAAAAGAACTCAGGGATTAGCAAACATTCCAGAGCTCTTTTCTCTTTGAATCGTGCTGATTTCATTTCAGAGAAGATTAGGAAAATTTAAAAACCACCCTCAGCCCCTAAGCCTACTGGGTAACCTATTTTTACTTGAAGGAAGCACTAGGGTGCACCTCAGAAGAACAAATTTTTTTACAAAGACCGAATTTGACCTTCATCAGGTGTCTCCTTTACAACAGTACTTTGTAAACAGGGCCCAAGGGCATTTTTACACACTGTTGAAAATGTTACTGACTTTCAAGTAGAATACTACCTGTTTAAGTGGAGAATGAAAGTTTCGATTCAATTTTGATTCGCCTGTCCTTACATTTAAAAGGAGCTATTAGATGGTCTCAGTCAGGATGTTGAAAGTGCAGGAATCATTCAACTGTCTATATTAACCCCCAGATTGTTAATAAGCGTGTATCTTTTACTGATATCTTTCAATTCAAGTAGTTTCTACTGGAATTGTCTAGAATAGTGCACACTTGGTTGTTCTTAACAGCACTTTTTAGTTTGTGTATTCATAGAAATTCATTTTCTCATTTAAAAAACATAAGTGGCATCCCTGGTGGCCTAGGGGTTCAGTCTCAGCGCTAGGAGCACTAAGGCCCGAGTTCAAGCCCCGGGCAAGGAGCTGACCCACATGATAGCAGCAGACCTCTCGCCCAATGCTCCCCTCAGCAGATCCCCTCAGTAGATCTGCCTCTTCTGTTCCCCTCTCTGTCTCTGGTGAATCCTCTGCTCTCTTCACCTTTGGCCTACACCTCAGTTCTTCTACACAAAAATAAAATAAAATAAAACATAAGCATAGAAAAATGTGCCAGGTGATTGCTTCTCATATTTGCAGTTTTAAAAGGGCAGCTGCCATGTAAGAAGCCACCCAGAATGCAAGAATTATACTTCAGATTAGCCTTCCCAGAGAGGAGAAAGGGAGTGTTTCTCCAGCCTTGGAGATTGATGAATAATTCCATACCCATCCACATGTCTTTACCCGTTTACATAAGGCTTAATTTTTTTTTTTTTTTTTTTTGCTTTGGTCTAAACCACAGTCTGTTCTCTCTGACTCACTCAGGACAAAAAGAAATCCATCACCAGAAAGAGCTCTACATTTGTTTTTTGTTTTCTTTTTTCAGATACAATGATTTGGGGCCCGGCAGAGAGTTCAGTGTTCTAGCAGGATGCAGGTTTTCTGTCTCCTCCAGCACACGGGGATGAACAAGTGATGCAGGTTCGTGTCCCCTGGGATGTGTCCTCACAAGCCACGGTGCAGGTTTATATGGACTTCATGAGTTTAATTCATGGGAAATTATGCCCAAAGAATTAGTCTTGTTCATTGTGTCTTTTCTTTCTCCCAGCTGCATTTGTTATCAATTAAATTTCTGTACCACAACTTACCACTGGTCCCAAACCTTCAGTCCAATGGACAACAACAGAGCCTGAGAAAAGAAAATGAAAACAAGCTTCTTTTTATCAGCTTGCTCCCAGTGAAATTGAACAAGGAGAATGCAAATAATGACCGTGGAAATCTGCTCGACTATCTGGAAGTCTAAAGCAGGGCTATCTGATATAATGTAAGCTACCTGTGAATTTTAAATCTCCTAGGAGCCATAGCAAGAAAAGTAACAAGGAAAGGCTACCTCCATCTTCATAACATTTTGTTGAAACCAACATATCAAAAATATCACTTCCACACATGATAAACACTAAAATTAGGGCCTCCCTCATGACGCAGGGGTGCAGTCTCAGCACTATGAAGCTATCAGCAGCCACTGCAGTACGAGTTCAATCCCCGGCCAGAGAGCTAACCCACATGGCGCAGCAGACCTCTCCTGTTTCGCCTGCTGCTCCCCTCAGCAGTGTACTTCAGTAGATTTGTCTGTTCTGCTCCCCACTCTGTCTCTGGTGAATCCTCTCACCCCTGCACCTCTGGCCACCACTGTTTTGCATGCATAAATAAGAGAAAATAAATTTTTTTTAAAAAGCCACTAAAGTCATTAATGCGATGCTTTACATTATTTTCTCTGATACCCAGTGTGTATTTCACACTAACAGGATCAGCAACACTTCAAGAGGCCAAGAGCCCGAGTACCGGGCCCAGGCCGTGCAGGCCTAAGGGACGCTCTCTCTTTCTCTTTCCATTGCACACAGGACTAGAAGAACGGGGGATTTTATTTATTCACTCATTTTTCATTTTCCTTTTGATTATCTGTGGAGATCCCTCAAAACATTAGGAGGGGGGTCCAAAGCTATCTTAGTCACTCACTAAAACTGCATTTTAGCTGGAGGAAATGGGACAGGCTTCTACACTCCAGGTCACTCCTGTCCTCACCCTCTAGAGCCTCTTCTCTTGGGGGCGGTGGGGCCCGGCTGATGGTCGTTGGGTGGTTTGAGGCTGTCCCTGATTTCATGACACCGCAGCCTCCTCTGAGCTCATCCAGACCTGACTCTACTTAATTCATGCTAACTCAGAATTATTCCATTTTCTTTTTCTCAGCTCAACCCTCAGCTCTCTCCCTGGGATTAAGAATACTTATCTCAGAGAGACACAACAAAGAAAAGTACCATGCCAGCAAAAGTGAAGACACAAGCATGGAAGAATTGTGGGGACCCCTACTAAAACTCGGAACTCCTGAGCCAAAGTTAAGAGGTTATTCTTTTGGTCCCCAGGAAAAGGGAGTGTTCCAGGTTCCCTGCCCCACCCAAGGGAGGGTGGAGTTGAGCAGGAGAGATAAGCTGGAGAAGAGAGAAGGAGAGAGAGACTGGAGAAGGCAGGAAGCAGGATGGAGGCCAGAAGAGGCACAAGGAGCAGAGAGACATGTGAAGAAGCTGCACTGGCCTGGACTGACTGAAACAGATGTGGGTGAGAGACCGGTGGGGAGGTGACTATGGCAACGTTGATCTTGATTTTGATTTTGTTCTTTTTCTCCCAGAATTGTCTGGCTGTTTCTGACCCTTTTCTATGGGTGCCTGCCGAAGGTGTTTTAGACTTGTAGCAGGGTTTTGGGCCCTGCTTTGGGCCAATCCCATTTGGGTGAACTTTTATCCACGAGGTGATGGGTAACTTTGGGTACTTGATTTGGAAACTATAATCTTTGTCTTTTCTGTATTATACACTTATTGTATTAAAGTTTCTTTCCACTAAAAAAAAAAAAAGATTCTTTTTGTACACAGCTCAAAAGAGGGTAAAAAAAGTCCTTTATAATATAATATAGGGGAACCAATTAAGAGATCAAGAGGAGAAAATAACAACAACAAAACAAAACAGAAACTAACAGGCAGCCATAAATAAGAGACATTCTGTGAAGGAGGGGGAGGATAAGGGATCAAAATGTGGGGAGAAAAGAGCACAAGAGACTATAATGGTGGTTCACGGGAATTGGTGGTGGGAAACCTACAGGGACTACACAGTAATGTAAAAGATAAATAAAAAAATATATAAAATAAAAAAGCATATATATTATACCAAGTTCATGCACCCCAGACCAACCTTTCCTTTTTGCTTTTTTTGCTCCCTTTTATAAATAGAATGCTCAGTTTTGGGGTAACTGCAAGTTCAGAATTGCACCAGTGAGACTAAATGAGATGTGAAAAACTCATTTACCCAGAGGATCCATTGCTTCCTTAACCCTAAGAGGAAATCTAGTTTGCAACCAGACTCTTGGTGATGTTATTATCTAGCCCTAGGACTCCTCATTATTTTCAGCAATTCTACTTATTCAGGCTCTATTTAAATGTGCTATGCATTCTACCTTGATGCAAGACCTTCTAGCTTTGTGAGACTGAATTTCATTAGCCTCATTTCCGCCTATTTCCCTAAACAGTTTAAATCTTTAGTAATCTGGCCCATTCCTGGAATGTACAACTGATACTCCATCACAGGTTCATCTGTAAGCTTACCTTCTTACCCGAGGACACAATACGCCCAATTCTCCCCTTGTGTTAAAGGGAGATACCCTGGCATAGGGTGATTAGAAAGCTTAAACCAGCAACAGGGGCCTGTTTTTTTCTAAGGTCTTGGCTGAGCTTTTAAATGTAGGGGGCATGACCCTAGACCCTCTGAGCTGGCTCCCTTATTCCTCCCACTTTGCGCCTTGGGCTTACAAGGTGTGTGTGTGGGGTGGGGGCGGGGGAGTGTTTCACATTCATAGGCAAAGTTTTCTCCGATGTCCTGTCTCTCTGCCCTGCTGTAACCCCCGGCTCTGGTTAAAGTTTCATTTCTGCTTCCATGTCTAGGGAGGGGAGTGTTTCCGTTAACGAAATGAAACAGGCAGGATATGGGGATTCCCTTTCTCTTCAAGTCCCTCTGGCTCTCTCCATACTTCCCTGTCCCCAGTCCCTGATCATGTTCAGAGAGAGAGAGAACTGCTGGCCTGAATGACCACTAGTTCCGCCTCTCAACATCAGTTATGGCTGAGCATGGTAGCCTGTCTGGCCTGGGTGGTTTTGCCTCTTTTGCAGATGTTAGGAGTGAAGCTCTAAAGAGTCACCGCTGACTGACTGCAGGGACTTGGGTAAGTTAATTCATTGCCGGTGCCTCAGTTTTCCTATCTGTGAAATGGACACAATAATAAAACCTCCTACATTGGGTGGTTGTGAGAATTAACTAAGATAACACATCAGCCTGGCATCTGGCATTCAATACATTTAGCCATTATTATTTCATTCTTTTTGATCCCTGAAATTCCACTCCCCAAAATTTATTTTTCCCACAAGAAAAAAAGAAAATCCCGAAAAAAGTAATAAAGTAAGCCACTCCCCCCAAATGTTTGAGTTGACTCGTCCAAGCCCTTCTGATGTGAGCTAGCGCCAGTTTCAGTCGGAGGGCGCTGGTGCAGCAGTGGGCACTGGCGCTGACACAGGAAAGGAGGGAGGAGGAAACACAGTGGGGCAGCAACAGGAGAGCACAGCAGGAGAAGCCCCCAGCGGTGCTGCAGGAAGGAGAGGGGGGCACTGAGCTAGGAGAGGGAGGGTCCTGTGACCTCTGCTCCCCACCCACCCGCGGCTGCAAAGTGTGCAGAGAAATGGTCACAGCTCCGGGAAAGCCAGGCCCCCTGCAGCCCAGTCCTTCTCAGATGTCCCAGAGGGATGGGGCAGTGGTGTGTGATCGCACCTTTCTCTCACTGGCTTTATTTTTTTTAATGGCTATTTTTTATTGTTGTTGTTGTTATTTATGTCTTTTCCATTATTTGTATTTCCCATAGGTTTCCCAACACCGATTCACCCATCTCTCAGTGGCTTTCGAGTGAGATCAGCAATGCCAGCTATGGGGAAACCTAAAAAAAGGGTCCATAGCATCTTCCACCTCACCCTCCACCAAAAATAAACAGGGACAGGGTGAGGACAGCATGGCCGGTGTCTGGTGGGCTTCCCAACGCAGTTGCCCTTCTTGTGAGACAGACACCTTATGTCCCACGTCACAGACTGCAGGCCCAAATCCAGCAGTGTCATTGGATGAATGAAAGAACCAGTAACTCTCAAGATAAGTATGTAGTTTGTCATAATAATCACAAAATAGAATAAACCTTGAACTTCATTTTCTCAGGAACTCAGAAACAGTTCTCCTGGATTTGTTTGGTTTTGAATAATGCTTATGAAGAAACATTGTATCTCCTTGCACATAGTTACGTGTCTGAATTCTAGTTTTTTCCAGTGTGCAATGAGCCTCTGTTCTTGAAATTCATGCATTATACATACACAATTGATTTTTTCCCTTGGGTACTGTTTTCCTTTTTAAATGACTTATTATCCTTAGAATAACAATATTGTTTCGTGCATTATTTTTAATATTTTTATTTTTAAAAGTCTCATTTTGTAGCTGGGATTTAAAAAAAAACAAACAAAACAGAAAAACCATGCAGGGCCTCCCCGGTGGCACAGGGGGTTAAGTAGTATTACCACTATGGAGCTATCAGCAGCCATTGCAGCATGAGTTCGATCCCAGGCCAGGGAGCTTCCCACATGGTGCAGCAGACCTCTCCTGCCTAGCCCGCTGCTCCCCTCAGCAGTGTACTTCAGTCAGTCTGCCTGTTCTGCTCCCCACTCTGTCTTTGGTGAATTCTTTCATCCTCCTGCACCTCTAGCCTACACCCCAGTACTTGTATGCATAAATAAATAAAAATAAATCTTTAAAAACCAAAACAAAACAAAAAAACCCATGCAATAACATATGAAGTAGTAATGAAAAAAGAGCACAAGTTTTATAATCCTGTAAGACCTGTACTAGCTATGTGATCTTGGAGAAGTTTCCTAAACCCCTTTGTGCTTCAGTTTTTCTTCTACAAAATGGATGAATAACAGTTCCCAACACAGGGAGTTGTAAGAATGGGGTTATGGGTTAATGGACATCAAACAGTTAGTAAACGTGACTTTTTCAACTACCACAAAGATTTCCATGGTAGTTAGGTTTCTGTTGCCATAAATCTGTGCAACAACCCCAAATTTCAGTGACTTATAGTAACAAGCATTCACTTTCTTGCTTAAAGGTGAGCAAGTGGTTGGGGGACTCTACTTCAGGCTACTGTTGAGTCTGCTCCTGGTGGTGTCTTTCTGGGGATGGGTGAAGGGGGCAGAGGCTCTGCAGGTGACTCCTCTCATGGTAAATGGCAGGATCACAAGTGGGCAAACCACACACCATGCAAACTCATTTCAAACCTCAGCGCTTGTCACGTCTCAGCTCATTCCATTGGCCAAAGTAAACCACAGGCTGAGCCCTCAGCCAATGGGACAGGAAGTTCTAACTCTTTCCAAGTGGGAGAGGAGGGACATGGCTATTTGCTAAACAGCAATCTAATTGATCACAGCTGCGAATTTAATCTCCATAAATTTCTGAATTATATGTCCGCAAACAAAACTAAAAAGCCCAGACTGAGTTGCGATAACCTTTCTCTTTCTAATAGTTTAGGAGAAAAAAAGTCAATCCCAAATACACATTAAAATATAATCTAATTTGTTGATAAGCATGTATTTTTAAGTAACAATTTTGTCAGCTGTAAAGCAGAGAACAAATAGGAAAGAATTATCTTTCCATCTGATTTATCTCATGAGTCATTCAGTGTTAAGGATACTCTCTATCATTGACAAGTATTACAGAGTAAATGACTTTGAAATGGAGTAGAATTACTGTAGGTGACTTATAATGTTTTTTAAAAAGATTTATTTATGCATACAAGATGGGGTATAGGCCAAAAGTGTGTGTGTGTGTGTGGGAGGTGTATGTGTGAGAGGATTCACCAAAGACAGAGAGGGGAGCAGAACAGGCAGATTGACTGAAATATGCTACTGAAGGGAGCCACGGGCGAGGCAGGAGAGGTCTGATGCGCCATGTGGGAATCTCCCTGGCCGCGTATTGAACTCGTGCTGCAGTGGTTGCGGATAGCTTCATAGAGCTGCACTTAACCTGTTGCGTCACCAGGGAGGCCCAGTGACTAATAATGTTTTATTATGTTATTTTCTGTTTTAATAATATATAAATGTTTTATACAGGAAGTTTTAGGATGAGTTTACACTGTAGAAATACTAGTCTAAGCTCTCAGGGACTCTGGCACAGCCCTGTGTTGGGAGCTCTGGGGACTCACAAGCAGACAGGATGACATTGGGGAAGAAGTCAAAGCTTGGGCCCTGGTCCTGGTCCCCCCACCAGGCCACGGACACCCACAGTTGCCATTGCGAGGGGAATTGAGAGGAGGGAAAGAGAAGTGTTCAGCCATCTGGACTGTCTGTTCCAAATGTTTTTGTTTTGTCTCTAAATAATGGAGATGGTTCCTGCTTTGAGAAAAACTGGGGATACCCGAGGGCGCAGGAAGGAACCCAAGTGTCATCCTAACTGTGCCAATGCTCCTTGTGGGAAAGAGGCTCTGGGCACAGCTGTTACAGCTGGACTGCCTGGGTTTGCTCCTGGTTCAGCCTTACCTTAGGCACCTCAGGTAACCCTCTGAACATCTGTAAAATTCAATTAAAAGTAGGACCCTGCTCTTAGGATGCATAGGTAAGTCTGGTAAAAGGGGGCAATTGTGCGGAAAGATGTGGTGAGGAGAGAGTTGGGTTTTAGTGGTGAACTTAATATAGTACACACACATTGATTTTTGATGATACCCACCGAAAACACATAAAATGTTATTATGCAGTGTTACTTGAATAAAGAGAAAAAGAAAAAGAAGTAGGACTGTCTGATACCCAGGACATGTTAATCTCATTCATTGTCTTTGTTAAACATTCCAAATTTTGTGCTGTTATTTTGTCCTTAAAAAACCACTAATAATTTTAAATCTACCGTAGTTCCTTTTCATTTGTCAGAGAAACAGTGCCTATTATCTAGTTAGAAAGGAATCCTAAATCTATTAGCTTAGAAGTAATTTAATCATTAGCCTCTCCTGTAGCTTTAAATTGCGGATAATAACTTGAGTCATTTGAAGAGTGCTTTTACCTCAAGCTCCTTCAGCCCATTACCTCTCAACATTGGCTTCCATGTTTGTTTGTCCCTCCCTGCCTGTGTTCATATGAAAACGAAATCAAAAAGAGTATCAGTCACTCTCATTTGGCTTATATCAGTTCTTTGTGGTCTTTCCTTTCTTGACCTCTGTCTGATTATTTCTTTCTTCCAATTTCATTGACTATGTATCATTTGAAAAATTACCATAGCATTGATTTCATTTCGTATTATTAAGATTTTAAAACTGCTCACTTAAATACTGAATGATTATTTGTTGTTACCAACAATTTTATTAAAGCACAGATCCATTTTCATAACAACCATTTTCTTTTTTAGAATTCTTGTTTTATTTATTTTTAAAGATTAATTTATTTATACATACAGGCTGGGGTACAGGCCAGAGGCGTGGGGCGGCGAGAGGGTTCGCCAGAGACAAAGTGGGGAGCAGAACAGGCAGATCAGAAATACACTGCTGAGGGGAACAGCGGGCGAGGCAGGAGAGGTCTGCCGCACCATGTGGGAATCTCCCCGGCTGGGTGTCAAACCCGCAGCCGGCTGCGCGACAGCTCCACAGCGCAGCGCTCAACCGCTGCGCCACCAGGGAGGCCCTAGCATTCTTGTTTTAAATGTAATTTTGTTGTGAAATAATATTTCTCTGTCAAAGCATAAAATCACAGTGGCTACTTTCTTGCTCTTTCAACCAAATAAAATAGTCTTCCTATTTATATATGAGGATTCTGTTCTTTTTCCTAAAATAGAAACATAATAAGCACAAAAGTCAAGCCTTGATACTCCTGAAATTGTGACAAACTTGTTTCTCCTTTGCTATGGCCAAATAAGGCGGCCTTTCCCATGCACACCCATCCACCTCTGCTGCAGGGGTTGCAGTGCATTGTGCTCAGCTCCAGGGATGTACCAGGAATACTAAATGCTGAAGGCATATAGCTTGCAATCCAGGAAGTGCAGAAAAGCGGTGGAGGGGCAGAGCACCAAGTGACAGCTGCCCTCACCGCTAGCCAGGCCATTGCTACCATAGATGCAAACTTTGTGAGAACTTCCCTGTTCCCATAACATACCTCCCTACATCTCACCCATACCCTCAAACTGGCAGCCACCTTGTTGCACAGCTCCCGCGACTGCACTGCTCCTGCAGTTATGCTGCCCAGAAGCTCCACTAACTTGCTGTCATTCGTTCATCCTAGTTGGATTAAAAAAATGAATGTTGGGTCTCCCTGGTGATGCAATGGGTTAAGCGCAGCACTGAGAAGTTATCCAGAGCCACTGTAACACAAGTTCGATACCTGGCCAGGGAGATTCCCACATGGCGCAGCAGACCTCTCCTGCCTCACCCACTGCTCCCCTCAGCAGTGTATTTTGGTTAATGTGCCTGTTCTACTCCCCACTCTGTCTCTGGTGAATCCTCTCACCACCCCCACACCTCTGGCCTATACCCCAACTTGTATGCATAAATAAATATATCTTTAAAAAAAAAAGAATGTCATTAATAAAACCCTTTAGTTTACTTGCATTTTCTCAAGGTTAGACCTGATAAGGAAAGCTCCAGCAAGCCTCAGAGATATGGCCTCTGGTTTCAAAAGCTATTGATCTGAAGCTTTTCAATTGACAAAGAAGCCTGACTTTTTGTCAGAGCCCTTTGCATATGTTAATCATGGCCACTGTGGATCATAATGTCTGGGATATCGTGAGATGTCACCAAGTCCTGAGCAGAGCGACAAGGCCAGGATTCCTGACAATTTAATAAGGTGTGCAGTCAATGTGATTAAGTTTAAACCTGTGCGAGACAGACCATATAAATGTATTTATATATATCAGGGAAAAAGTCTTCAATCAGATTGTGTCCAAATTTTGGTATTTGAAAAAGTGATAATCATAAGCATATATCTGACTCTGTTTGCAATTTTAGAAAAATATAAATCTGTTTTCATTTGTCTCACAAAAGCTATATATGAACACTCAGAATAAGAGGCATTCTGCGAGGGAGGAGGAAGATAAAGGATCAAAACGGGGGAGAAAAGAGCACAAGGGACTATGGTGAGGGTTCATGGGTGAACTGGTGGTGGGTAACAAGAGGAATATACAATGATGTAAAAGATATAAATAAAAAAATATTAAAAGATCAAGTTACTGAACAGAACTGGAAAAAAGGCATTTTTTAAAAAATTGGAGAAAGCAATACTTTCAACAATACACTATCAACAATAAATACACTATGGAAGCTTTAGTTACACGTGAAGGAAAATGAGATCTCGAGAATCCCATATTATAGATGTTTTTTATCTATTTACATATATTTTACAGATTTTTTTTAAAGGAAGACCACAGCTCAGTCAGAACCTATCATCTCCATACACACTGAATGCAATGAGAAGACAGAAGGAAAAATCAAAGTTATTTGTCCAAAGGGGGTTCCCTTGATTCTAAGGTGATCCGGGGAGGATTGGGACAACTAGTCTAGTGTGTGTTTCTTTAAAAACTCACATATGTTTTCCTTGAGTCATTTACAATGATCTCTTATTTAAAATAAGTCAAAATGCATCTCACCCAATAATAACTCTCCAACATGAAGCTAAATTATAATTGGATTCCTAGAATTTGCTACAAATTTGAATTATAATTTTCTGCTATTTATCTCCTAGGGAGAGTTCGAGTATACAAATTATTTGATTTCTTAACACAATGCTCTCTTTGCCCGTAAAATAAAATTTAAATGCATTACAAAACAAACACATACACACACTCCATATTTCGCTCCTATCCCAAAATCCAAAAGAATCTAAAGGAAATTGAGTAGCTGTTTACCTATAATAAATATGAAGCCTGCACTTCATTTAAAAAGGACTGTGAAAATTAATATACAAAATCCTTATTTAAATCACACACACACACACACACACACACACACACACACACACACTCAGCAAACTATAGGACCCACCAGGTTTTGCATGTCCAGTGGGAAGTGATGTTGCTTCCCCTCCCCAGTGGAAGGAAGCGGGCGGTCCTTTTATCCAGCAGGGGCCCTCTAAAGGAAAATAAGGGGATACTGGCTTTTGATCTAGGGGAGTGCATGTCCATCTCCCCCATAATATTGCACGTACCAAATTGCCTTGTTTTGAATAAACCCATTCTGTTGGTGAAATAACTGATTGCTTTTTGAGGACAACATTCTTCCTGTCCTCTCCTCAAAGGCACACACAATTACCTTTTACGGACAAAGATATTTCCTGCACACACACACACACACACACACACACACACACACACACACACACACTTATGTAAAATGTTATTTTCAACTAAGAATTTTCAGCATCTTTTATATTTTGCAGTCACAAAATTTATAAAATGCTAATTTGGTGAAATGCCTCAAAAATTATAATAATTGTTTACAAATGTCCTAATTTTCTTTCTCCATGGGACACTTAATTACAGTTGCCTAGCTCATATATTTAAAATGCTGCCCTAATTTCAGAATTCCCTTTACTATGCAGTCCTAACTCCCAGCATTTATGATTCTTTATAATTCCAATGCAAATATCAGGATTCAGAATAGGGAAAAAAAAGCTTAAAACATCCCCCAAATCCCCATTAAAATTGTCCTTCCATTAGCAGATTCTTTGCTTTCCTTAAGATGTGCTGGAAGACAGAGTCAGTGACACATCAGCTCTGACTACCCACAGTTAATGACTAGAATTGTGAATGTGGCTACCGGGTTCTCAGGAACTGTTTATCCACCCAGCAGGGGCATTACAGACTGTTCTTGTTTGTAGAGAAAGCGGGCACATGGTTCTTGCTGGCGAGCAGGGGAAAAAAAGCCATAAAGTGGACTCAGATGAAGGAGGGATCCAGAGAAGGAAACAGCAGAGAAGTAAAACTATACCGTAAAAATATGCTGCTTTGAGCCGGAGAGCTGGTGAGCAACTGGGGTCCTAGAATTAGAACAGCCAGTCACTTCGATTTGAGGTGATGGAGTCCTGGGCTGTCAGAGTAGCACAAAAATAGGAACATTTTGAAAGAAAAATAGAACTTCGTGACTAAGCAGATATGGAGAACAGGGAGAGAAAGGAGTCAATGACGACACTGGCAATTTTGAACTTGACTCTGGGAGTGCAGCCCCACACTCAACAGGGAATTCCAAAGAGGAAAGTAGACTTCCTGTGAGGAAAATGGTAAATTTAATTTGAGACGGGCAGAACAGGAGCAAAAAATTTCAATGGAAAGTTGACAGGAGGCGATAGAAGGCAATAGGACAGGAGATCATACATATAACGGTTTCTCTTTGGAATATTTCAAATACATCAAATGTAGACCGAATAGTAATGAACTTCCATGTACCTATTACCTGGCTTCGATAATGATCAGCTCCAGGCCAAGCCTGTTTCATCCAGACTAAGTACCTTGTTCAAAAACAAATTCCAAATATGGAGAGAGGAATGCAAAAGTATGAAGCTCAGAAAATGTGGACTTGGAAGAACTCAGAGAAGCTTAAAGCAAACCTACTCATCTTGCAAATGAGCAAAGGTCAAGATTAGTCAAGAATTTGTCCTAATTAAGACAAAAACAAGAATGCTGTAATAGGAATCCAGCTATTTGCAAACAGTCTTGCCAAGTTTTCATCTTGCTGAGATGAGATGAGAAAATTAGGTTGACATGCAAATTTTTCAGAAAGCCAAGGTTCAATTTTAAAAGTGGTTTGTAGAGGGCCTCCCTGGTGGCACAAGGTGTTAAGTCTCAGCACTATGAAGCTATCAGCAGCCACAGCAGTACAGATTCAATCTCTGGCCAGAGAGCTGATCCATGTGGCACAGCAGACCTCTTCTGCCTCGCCTGCTGCTCCCCTCAGCAGTGTACTTCAGTAGCTCCATCTATTCTGCTCCCCACTCTGTCTCTGGTGTATCCTCACCTCCCCCCCCACATCTTTTGCCTTGTATGCCAGCTCTTGTATGCATAAATAAATAAATCCTTAAAAAAATAAAATAAGTGCTTTGTAAACATCTTAAAACTTAATTGTAAATGCATTTTTTCAGTAAACATTTTGTTTGCTTGTTTTGTAATTATTTCAACCCACACATGCCATCAATTATAAACTAACTATAAAGCAGGTCCTCACACTAACAGTAAGACAAGAGAACTATGTTGACTTCATTATCACTGGCTGTTTTATACCCAATGGCCCAAGCATCTGGGGTCACTCAAGTGTGCCATGGAGACAAGAGTCCTATTTGACCAGTGTTGGTTTACTTGCAACTGCCAGGAAAGTCACCTCGAATGACACGTCACCGCCTGTACTATACCTTCCTACAAATGGCTCGAGCTTTGTGTGCGTTATGGTGAGCAGAACATTACACGACAATAAGAGGTATGTCAGCGTTAATTCTAATATCCAGCCTGTTGCAAACAGAAAGTAGAATAGTAGGTCAGAAAATATGACAGTTCATGGATGCAGTTTAGATTTGTTAATCAAGCTGAGTCAATTTAAATATGTGGCAATGTTCTTTGTAAAGATGTTATAAAACTACACACACACAAAAACACCTTTGGTTTTTTGAAAAAACAATGATTTTTAAAATGTGTTGGTATTAGAAGTACTGATAGAATGGCAGTGAGAGTCTCTGAGAAAGTGTCACTGCAGACTGCACTTGTAACTGGGCGGAAAAGTGACCCATAAAAGATACTTGCCTCAATCTGGCAAAAAAGCAATTAAAAGTTATTCCAGTATCTTTTCATCTATGCAATCACTGGAAGAAAAAAAAATGTGTGTGATTGCATGTGGTTGGTTATTTCTGGTAATTAAAATTTCAAGCTGCGATATTTTTCACTAAAGTGCATTATTCCAATTATAACACAGTTCATCAGTGTGGGGCTGCCACTGTCCTCTCTTGGGAAGAACTGGCCCTCATCATTGCGCTGTCCTTCCTCCTTGCGCTATATTACACGTTCTTTCTTTCGTGGATTGATAGATGGCAGGTTTTTAAAAATAACACTTAATTGGGAAAAAATAATAACAATGCTGGGGCCAATTATACAAAGTTCTGGTTTGTAAAACACACAAGTGAGAAAACCACTGCATGGCAGTACCCTGACCACAGAGGAGCACAGAGGCAGAGGAGCTCACCCAGGGAAAGATCCCAAGCCATGAGCAGAACACTAGTGAGACTTGGAACAGTCAGCAGATCTAGTAAGATTGGATGGTCAGAGAGAGCAAGAGGGAGGCTCTAAGCTGCTGTCTACCCACCCTGTCCTTTAACACGAGGTTACAGTGAACCCTCATGAGCCTGTGAGTTAGCACCCCCCACCCCAACATCTTACTCATCTGCTGTTTAAGAACTAAGTTTTTAAGAGGGTGGTCAGCAATACCCATTGCAAAAAAAAAAAAAAAAAAAAAGTCAAAAATGAGAGCAGGCAGAAGATGTGGTTGTAAGACAGTGAACAGAGACAAATGAAGTCTCAGCATGAACACAGCAGTGGGGACAGAAGTTGAACTGCAGCAAATTAAGCTGACCAGTGAGGTCACATTACAGCCCAGCAGTTTTATTCTTTAGACTCACAAATTAGAGTCTAGTGAAAAGCTGCCGAACTTCTCTAGTAATTATCACCAACACTTCAAGGCACTGAGCATACAGGTGTGTCTCTATACCAGTCTCAAAGCACCTTAATAGTAAGTAGCCCCCTCCCGTCACTTGAAATTGGACACACACACCATTGACAACAAACAGCGGGCCCTAAGGGTTCCCATACTCTCTGGGAAGCCCCGAACCCCATGCTTTTCTTTGGGTGGAGACAACACTAAAGAAACTACCTACAGAGGGACCCAATTCCCTAAATCTCTCCCACACCTCCTGGGGGGAAGATGCAGAGATCAAGTGTCAACGTTTATGTGGTAAGATACACCAACTATCGAAATTCCCCAACTAGGCTGATACTTAGCAGTTTTTTTTTAAAGAAATGAAAGGTGTTGATGTCTCAAAGCAAAACATTTATTCTTTCTTGCAGTATTTAAAATGATCAACTGAATTAGCAAAGTAACATCAATTGCAAAGCAACATTAACATAATGGTGTTAATTTGATAAGCAGCCCACAGTAAATATAAAAGCAACTTAAGTCTACCAAACTAAAGGAAAAACAACTAAGAATGCATAATAAATACATATCTCATATTTATGTAGCACTGGCCATTTCTTCCAGCTTCTATCATGTACTTTCTTCCTACCCTGCATTCATTCACCCAACAATACCTGAGGTGCCAGTGGGTACTGCATGAAGGGATTGCTGTGCCACATCAGACTCCTTGCTGTGGAACTTTCTGGCACTGACAGTTAACTTTCAGGAAAGTGTATTTAAAGAAAATAAGGTCTTCCTGGGGGCTCAATAGGTTAAGTCGCAGCACTGTGAAGCTATCCAGAGCCACTGTAGCACGAGTTCGATACCCAGCCAGGGAGATTCCCACATGGCGCAGCAGACAGCTCCTGCCCTGCCAGCTGCTCCCCTCAGCAGTGGATTTCAGCCAACCCACCTGTTCTGCTCCCTACTGTGTCTCTGGTGAATCCTCTCACCACCCCACACTTCCGGCCTACACCCCAGCTTGTATGCATAAATAAATCTTTTTTAAAAAAATAAATAAATAAAGCCTTATCAAGGAGAAAAAAATATTTTATTTAAAAATTCACTTTCTGAGGTCATATTTAATTTGAGTAAAAAAGGGAAATAAATACAACACTGCTGTATAAACTTGATATTCTATTACGTTAGAAAATCATATGTAAAGTTCTGCTTCATTTACAAGTCCCATTTAGTCAAATTGTACAGTAATAATATACAGAAGTTTTTTGATCATACACAAAAATATATCCAAAATGATATAACAAATCATTTTTGAGAATTACTCTTACCATGTTTCCTAATAATGTCCATAAGATTAGCTCCTGTAACCAGGTTGTTCTGTGCCTGTTTGTCTTTCTGTTGTTCCTTTCTCTTCTGATCATGAAGATAAGGGGAATTTAATAACTGGGGGGGAAGAATGGATCCGGTGGGTTTTACCCTCTTTGCAATGTCCCAGAAGAGTCTTTTTGAACTGTTATTGATCAAAGTAATCGCTGTTCCATTTTGACCTAATCTCCCCACTCTTCCAACCTGAAATGAAATGCAGAGGACATTTTCAAACTGTTCATATAGAATCTTACTGTCACCTGACAGGAAATGAAGACTAGTATTAACAGAGGCTTTATTAAGACTAACATTCATTCAGGTACATTTTTAAAATTGTACATATCCATAAATATGTGAAATCAACTTATTGAGCTGCCACCAGCATACTTTCAGTAAGACAGTTCAAACAGAAAATAAGAAAGTGATCAAATATAATGTATTGTCTATGAAATTTATGTTTCAGTTGTGTGTGTGTGTGCGTGTGTGCGCGCGTGTGCGCGCACGCGCATGTGTGTTGAGAGGGGCTAATGACATAAAGAGGCATCTTATTATAAGTGGGTTAAATTAAAAGTTTTTATAAAATATCTTCAGTTATTTGAATGAACAGTTAACAACTGTGGAATACTCAACTCTGATACACAGGTGGTACCAACAAAGAGAGAAGGGGAGGAGTACTATTACTCAGTCTGTGAAAAAAATAGAGGTAACAATGCATTAAAGGCACTATAAGGGTTTCAGTGGATGATCTGAGTAAACGTGGCATTCAGAGGTGATGTGAAGGACATTACAGAAAGGCTTTACTGCAAGAGTGTGTAAATGATGCCGGAGAAGGAAGGCAGGTAGCAGTCGGGAAGATAAGGAGGCACTAAGAGAAAGGTCTCTCTATTTCTGCTAGAAATAGAGCTACTGTTATCTTTTGGCGGCAAAGGAAAGGAACAAAACTTTAAAAGGTGAAAGACTAGAACAAATAAGGATATGGGAGAGGAGATGAAGACAAGATTCCTAAAAAAACAAATACTTTAACGGATCAATTTTATTTTGGCTAGATATATCAACCTTTTAAAAAAAAACCCCTGTTTTTGTAAATTATGAAGGGCATTAATACACTCCTTGGAGAAAAACTAGAGAGAAATTAAAATAAATAAAAAACCAACTACTTACAACTGTTTTAAACTAACATTTTAAAGGCATTTCACTTTATTATTTAAAGGCAATTTTAGGCATTTTAAAGGCATTTTAGGCATACATAAAATTTTTTAGTTTATTTACTTTAGAATAAAAATCATATACAGTTTTATGTCCATTATAAATTACCATTATACTGACAATGCCCTGTCCAAGAAAATTCAAGAATAAAACTGTGGTAACATACCTGATGCACATATTCGTCCATACTTGACGGCATGTCAAAGTTGACCACCAGCTTGACACTGACTAGGTCGAGGCCTCTGCCCAGGACGCCTGTGCTCACCACCACCTCGTAGTTTCCGTCCAGTAGTCCCTTTCCAAAGAGCAACACAATCCAATGTTCACACTATACCTTACATGGTTCTAGATAATTCAGATTTCTTTTCTTTTTTCTTTTCAATTTTTTGTTGCAGTATCTCTTCAATAAGCAAAGGTCTTAGTAGAGCTAAGTGGATCAGCAGAAGTTCCTTACAGCGTCCCCCCCCACCCCACCGAACTGTTTCTATTAGTTGACTAGGGCACTTCTTTCCAAAGGCGAACTCCTGCTGTCCTAGTCCAAACTGACCTGGTTTCCAAAATGGTGGGCTCGGAATTAGAATTCTATTTAGTATATAATCTCTAGAGAAGAGGTGTATTGCTCCCAAAACATAGAAGCCTGAGCATCAGAAACAACGACACACTGCTTTCCTGAAGTTCTTAAAGACATTAAAAAAAAAGGACAGCTTTGGGCCTCCCTGGTGGCACAACGGGTTAAGTCGCAGCAGTATGAAGCTATCCGCAGCCACTGCAGCAAGAGTTCGATACCCTTCCAGCAAGCTTCCCACATGGCGCAGCAGACCTCTTCTGTCTCGCCCACTGCTCCCCTCAGCAGTGTATTTCAGTCAGCCTGCCTGCTTTACTCCCCACTCTGTCTCTGGTGAATCCTCTTGCCCCCCACACCTTTGGCCTACATCCCGTATTGTATGCATAAATAAATCATCCTTTAAAAAAAAAAAGGACAGCTTTAGAAACAGGTGATGATGATAATACGCTGTCTTCTGAAAATGAGGCAAAACAGACTTATAGGCAGGGAGGAGAACACTGAGAGCCAAACCTTCAAGATGTTTGTCCTTTCCGTCTGGGGCTTCTCTGAGTGTACAGATACGCTTCTCAGGCCTGTGATTTTCTGAACTGCTTCACTTAACAGATCTGCGCCTAGTTTGCAGTCCACAAACACTAACACTGGAGGCTTGAAGAGTTTCTTATCCTGAAAAATTGAAAACGTCTATCTGAAATCATTCATATAACATAGTTTATGTTGGAAAGCTTTTCTGAAAGCATCTGTACAAATTAGCTATCCATAGGCCTATAAACATTGTTGAGGAGGGGAAAAAAGCCTGTTCTGTTAAAATAAGTTTTCTTTAAAATAGGTAAAAACGGAAGTCAAACAACTTACTGTACATCTCACATTTCTCCATCACATCCTTAATACTAAATATAATAACATCAAATAATACTAAATTTTAAGTGTAATTTTAATTATTTATAAGTCATTACAAACTACATTTGACTTACTATTACTTCATAAGGATATTTTTAAGTAACTGTGACTGCCCATATCGCCCACTTCACAAATTTCTGGTTCAGCCAGTAACTACTGAAAAATTCTATTTCTCAAGGAAAAAAGAAAAGAAAGAATTTGTCTTCACCGTCTATATAACACCACTAAAATGCTGTCAAACAAAAAAATACTCCTTAGGGATAATCATGATATTTTATTAAATACCTATACCAAACTCCCCAAAAACTGTATTTATAAATCACTCTCTTAGGAACTGTGAAAGATACAAGAATAACCTACAGAAGGATGGCGTGCTTACTACTCACATTTAAGATTTCAAATAACTTTTTCTTTTTGGCTGGTTCTTCTACCCACAAAATAATCTGACGCACATTGGCACACGGCAGGTTCTTCTCTCCAGTGATAATTCTCACAGGATTATGCAAAAGCTGGTTTGCTAATTGTTCCATGCTACTCGGAAATGTAGCTGAGACCAAAATGGTCTGACAATCATTAGGAACGTTTTCCAAAATGTCAAGTACTTGTTGTTGAAAGCCCATCTTTAACATGGTGTCAGCCTGAAATAAAATCATTTAAAAGTTAGTCTCACTTGACATTAAGACTGAAGGGACTGATGGAATTAACATAAGAAATAATAAAACTCCTACACAGAAAAATGGACCACATGTCAAAAGACAAAAGATCAACTTGAAAAAATCAACATGCATTTATATAAAATTATATACCATACAGCCACATGTCTACAATGACAAAACTTGATTATGGCATTATTAATAGTGGCAAAAAACCTGAACATATACATCCTCAATGTCCACAAATAGGGAATGTGGGAAATAAATTATGATAGGTCCATACAACACAACACTATGCTGGCATGAAAAATTACCAGAAAGTCCTTTATTAAACAATGAATCACTATTAGTAGCAAAAGAGCAAAGTACAGAATAATATGTAGACTAAGATTCAACTGGAGTATACATTCAAGAAACACAATCACTAACTCTGGGGAGGTTTTCAAGTTTTTGTGAGGGAGCAATTTCAGTTTTCAAAGTATGCAAAGTTTAATTTTTTTATTATGGAAATGTTTACAAAACTACTTTCAATAAAAAGTTTAATGTTGGGGCTTTCACTTCTGTGTGTACTTCTGCTTTTGCTAGTTTCTAAAAACAGTGACTATACTATGAAGCAAAGAGAGTGCTGCTTTAAGTAAGGGAAGATTAAGGCTCTCTTGATTGTCAAATACTCTTAATTTTCTTCTCTTAAAAATTTTCTCCTCCTTCACTGTTTACTTCTTTCCAAACTCTGTTCTCTTTGTAAGAATCCCATGTGGTTGGGGCCTCCCTGGTGGTGCAACAGGTTAAATCTCAGCACTATGGAGCTACCAGCAGCCGCTGCAGCATGATTTCGATACCTGGCCAGGGACCTTCCCACAGGGCGCAGCAGACCTCTCCTGTCTTGCCCGCTGCTCCCCTCAGCAGTGTACTTCAGTAGATTTGCCTGTTCTGCTCCCCACTCTGTCTCTGGTGAATCCTCTCACCCCCTACCTCTAGCCTACACCCCAGTTCTTATATGCATAAATAAATAAATATTTTTTTAAAAAAACAATCCTATGTGGTGGTGAGCCCCAGGGGCTGTGCCCAAGGACCCTCTTTGCTCTCATCTATGCTCTCTCCCCAGGTCAGCTTACAGGTTCCATGACCAAACCCCTTGTATACATCAAAGAGCCCCCCAAATCTTATCTCTGGCTATAACCTCTTCCCTGAACTTATGCGGTAGAATCCAACTGCCAACCTAATGTGCCCACTTGGATCTAAAAGGATCCTTAAATTTAACAGGTTCAAAGCAAAAATTTCTACTTCCTCCCTGCCAAACCCACGCTTACTCCAGGACCAATGTTTGGAATGGTGCCATCAGAAACCCGTTTCAGCCCCCATCTAGTCCACTCTCAGGCCTGTCGACACTAGGAGCACACCCCAAATCCAGTCACTTCTCTCAGTTCACACTGAGGAGAATGCTCCCACTCCTGACACTCCCACCTCAGGATCCATTTTTCTCAATCAACCAAATTCTTCTAGAACATAAATTAGATATTGTTACTCCCCTGCTTAAACCCTCCAGTGACTTCCTATCACACCTGAATAAAACCCCAGTCTTAACCATGGCCTGAGACAGCTGTGTTCCCATCCCTGACTCCATCCACCACTCGCTCTCCCTCTCATTCTCCTGGACTCTGACATACCAGCCTTCTTTCTGTCCCTACAGCCCCATGGTTGTCCCCATATTAGCTGGGCACTGGCAGTTCTGTCTGAAACAGTCTCTTCAGACAGACCTTCCCATGGCTGGCTCCTTCTCAATCAGAGCTCAGCATGAAATCACCTCAGAGACCCCTCCCCTAAGTCTAAGGCAAACCCCTGGTTGTCTCTGGCATGTTACCCTGTACACGTAGGTATGTCACAGTTTATCTCACTTGCCATTGCATCCTCAAAACCAAGAAGAAACCCTAAAAATATATTTGATAAATAAATAAGCACTCATTAGTTCTGAGCGCTGAGCAAGACCTTACTGATGTCAGACAGCTTGCTAATCAGTTTCCAAAAACTTCCTAAGGAGTGAGTTTTTAAGGACTCCCAGGTTCTAGCTCAGACCTGTTGAGTCAGAATATCCAAGTGTAAGATCTGCTCTTCCATTACAGTCACTGAGCATGCAGGTGACTGTCCACATTAGAGCAACTCAGGCAACACTACACCTGCCATTGGGGGAGAGCAGGAAACACAATGCAAATGGGGAGTTTGCTCGGCAGGTCAACACAGCAAAGAATTCCTAAACCTGTCCGGGGTGTGAGGGAAGAAGCGTGTCAGAATCACAGACATGTAAAGAAGGACGAGCAGGAAGAGGGGGAGGAAGAGATTACTGGGCCAAAGGACAGGCACAGAGGAGACACAGAAGGGGGTCAGAACAGATTTTTCTGATTCTAAAGGAACTGTCTCAGTTTCCACGCCTGAGGCCTCCTGGCCTCGGCCTCCTCTGGAACCAGCGGCTCTCTTCTTTGGGGATACTGTTTAGTCTCAGTTCCCTTCTGGACTTCAGGCTACTTCTCAGTTGACTGAGTCATGCCAAATGCCACAAGCCAGAACCTCAGACCAGTGCTCATCTCTCGCTAACCCTCCTCTCGTACAAGAGCCAGTATGTGTCACTGATTCCAGTGCTCGTTTCCCGTATCTACAGGATATTTCTTCTTTGTCCATCATTCACACGAAATCCAACATCTCTAAAACCAAATGCAAATATTATTGGGTAGACCCCAGCCCTTTTCTTTCCTAAAGCTAAGAGCACCACCCTAATTTATAGTCAGCCCTACAGCCTCCTCTCCTTCTCATCTGCATCCATCAGAGGACCCACAAATGATTTCTTTACAGTGACCCACAGACGTGACCCTGCACGGCTCCTACCCGGCCCAGCCCCTCCTCACCTCTTGCCTGGGTGGCCAGCTGTTTTGTCTCACAGAATCTTTCTTCTTTGATTTCTCTTCACAGTGACCTTCCTAAACCACCACTTTCAACATGTTACTCCCCAACTCAATAATTTACGAAGCCTCACAGTTTCCCACATCAAATCCACCTTCTTTTGCTGCCCTTTCAAGGCCTCTGTAATTTGACCCCACCCAAACTACTCAATTCTACTTCCTATTATTCCTCAGGAAGAAGTCTTCCAGCTGGCGGATCTCCTCTGCCCCTCAGCATGAATGCTCGGACTTTCCGGCTCTGCTCTGGACATTGTCTTCGCCTGAATGTTTGATGCGGTCGCTAGTTTCCTAAATCCGTTTCCATCCATGGAGACCCAGGTCAAACCCCCTTACCTCTGAGAGGCCATTTTTCACAGGCCGCATCCACACTCTCTCATTTGTCCTTCTGACTTCACGTGGCCTGAGCAATGAGCATATCATACCTAGTCCTGTTATTTTACTAACAGCTTATACCAGGGGTGGCTAACGATGGCTCTCAGGACAAATTCAGACCTTTGCCTGATTTTATTAATAGTTTTACAGGACACAATCACACTCACTCGTTTACACTCTGCCTACGGTTGTACTGAGTAGCCCCTAAAGCCTAAAATATTTACTGTCTGGCTCTTTATAGAAAGATTTTGTCAATCCCTGGTCTACATCATTCCATCTTTTGTATTTAAGTCTATAGGATAATGTCCTTGTTTTTGTTTCAAATATTTATGTCTTTTCTCCAATAAGATTTCAGCACTTCGTAGACCTAAATGGCATTTAAAGCTTCATGGTGGTGCCACCCAGATTACCCAGAGTTGGCCAGTCTATACCTACAGCACCTGTGCACTGGCCTGTGTCAGCACCTGACCGACTATATCGGTCACCAGCTCATCTCCCCTCTACACCACCCAGAGACCATGTTCTTAACGGCAGGAGCCGGGGCAGAGGCTGAGAAGGGCAGGCCCTCCACACACGCTGCCGGGTGAACCAACCTCCTGCACCACCACAGCACGCACTGGGGGTCTGTGGGCCTTGTTAATGGAAGAAAACAAAAACGCTGTAAAGAGAAGCAAGGATGAGTGGACCCCAACTTTTACATTCCACACATGGGTTCCTTCTCAGGTGCATTAGACGAGAACTGAAGAAGGATTTACCAAGAAAGGGAAGGCCAGCCCTATGTCCAGGTGGCAGCCAGTCAGACGAAGAACGTGAGATCCATCAGTTCCATCAAACGTCATGCCAGGAAAAAGTTGACTTAGAGAACTTTTGAAAGGCTGAGTAATATTTGCCTTTCAAGGACTTTCAGGACTTTTCGGTCTCTTAGCCTTTTCATAGTCATTACTTCAACCTCCCCACAAATCTAGAAAATTTAATGACTTGCCTGAGGTGTCACAGTAGGTGAAATAAGGCTCAAGCCCTAGTCCTGTGGGTCCTCACTCCAAGTTCTTCCCTTGACCTCTGGCACCCCTCCCCCCAGGAACGTGCACGGCCAGGCTGCCCTCGCTGACCAGCACCTAGCTCACAGGCCTCTGCTCTGTCATTGCCAGAGGGACAAATGTGAAGGCAGTGAGCATGCCCATCTGGGCTGGACATTGTGCTCTCATGCTGTGCAGGTGGTGGACTGTCACCCATTAATAAGATGTTTATTTCAGCTCATTAAGTGAGCAAAAGTATAAAAGTGCCCATTCTCTCTACAGAACATAGGAAATTACAACCATAGATCCCTAAGTCTATAGAGAAAAAAATTAAAAAGGTGATTCAACTAAACATTATCCAGTTACTCCCCAAAATTCCTGTTATTATTTGCCACTGATTCACTTTTGTAGACAAATGATAATGAGCATCAGTGTTTAGAAAACTTATCACTGAGGATACAGTTGAATTTGTTTTTTGTCATGAGGAAGAGACAGCTATGGTTTAATTTCAGCACACAATACCTTACTTTAGCTACTAGCTACACAAGAACCAGTTTAAGAACCACCACAGCAATGAAAAAACCTCTGAATTTTTTTTTCCCTTTGTTGGTGAAAATGCCTGCACACACAATGAAGTTATGTAGCTTTAGAATATATTTGTCATAAATTATATAGTTACAGGACTAATGCTTTTAAACACCACTACTTACTTCATCTACTACTACGATTTTTATACCGCAGAGTTCTACAGAGTTCTGTTTTATTATATCCAGAAGTCGCCCAGGAGTTGCTATGATAACCTGGTAAAAGAGAAAAAGCAAATAAAAAAGTTAAATATTCACTCGCCCATTCATACATTCTACACTTAGTGAATGGCTAATATGCGTGAGACACAGTGCTAAATACTCAGAATTCAATGATGAATGAGTCAGACACAGTCTTTAACATAAAGTCTTTAACATAAAGGAAGAAAGAGATAAAAAAATAATTGCTCTGCGATCAGGACAGCACGCAGGGAGTGGAGGGGCGGGTCCAGTGCCTGCTCACACATGCACTAAACTCAAGGAGTGGTGGGGGGAGCAAGGTAAGGAGAGTCTGGACAGAGGAAGAGGCACCCACGAACACCCTTGTGTTGAGAGGCCCCTGAGGCTCGTGAGTGGTAAGGGAAGGGAGAATGTCCCAAAGCAGGGACCAGAGCAGGAAGTGTCACCTCTATTTGGCTCTGAGGACAACAGCAAGTTCCTCACCTTCTTTGGGCCTGCTATTGCATTTTTAAATTAACAGGTTGATTTCCACAGTTGATTAAGGCTTTTAACAGTTTTATAATATGTAAGATGAAGTGGTGGCTAAAATTAGGACCTCTTTAATCAGAAAAACTCAGCAGGAATCTCAGCTCTAGCATTTATAATAGTATGAGTCCCTGTTCTCGCATCCATAAAATGGAAATGATAAAAAATGATCATTGTGAGGATTAAATGAGACAGAGCCTGGATAAAGTAGAAAACTACAAATGATCTAATCAATTGTATTTTACTTTTCAAATATACACCAACACAACGGTAAAATCACTGAAAATGAGAACAGTTTAGTGATATAGTTGCACAGTACAGGATTCTGCTTAGGTTTTTCAGGAATTGCACAAATATTAAAATAAATTTTAGTTATTTTGAATTAAGCTCACCTCTTTTTTTTCATTCCCCCCCTACTGGTTTGGAAGTTATAAACTTTGGTTTTCATTCTTTTGGTGCTTCATCTTGAAGTTTTTTTTTAAAGGATTTATTTTTATTTATTTGTTTATGCAAGAACTGGGGTGTAGGCCACAGGTGCAGGGAGTAAGAGGATTCACCAAAAACAGTGGGGAGCAGAATAAGTGGATCTACTGAAATACACTGTCGAGGGGAGCAGCAGGTGAGACAGGAGAGGTCTGCTGCACCATGTGGGTCAGCTCTCTGGCCGGGGATCGAACTCATGTTGCAGTGGCTGGCGAGAGCTTTATAGCACTGAGACTTTAATCCCTGCACCACCAGGGAGGCCCTCATCTTGCGTTTTAACAAGGATATAACTTAATGAAATCTAAAGTTAATTGACATTTTTATGTTTTTCTTGGATAATCAAGGGAAAACAGTTTCACTTTAGTCTTTCCCACACTTACATGCTACAGTTGGCCAATATTTACCTCTTTTTTTTTTTATTGAGTTGTACTAGACATGTATTAGTTTTCAGTGTATGACATCATGTGTTGATACATGCATATACGATCACCAGGATATGCACAGTTCACATCCATCACCACACAGTCACAATTTTTTCCTGTGATGGAAATTTGTAACATCTACTTTCTCAGAAACTTTCAAATATACAATAAGTATTAACAATAGTCCCCAAGCAGTATATTACATCCCCTTTTTTCTTCCATTTTTACAAATTGCTTATGATCAATGCTGTTTATTCTATTTGTTTATATTTACCCATGTTAACCATTTTCTTTGCTCACCAATCTTTCTTTTCCACATTTTAGAATCTTCTTTATCTGTAGAATATCTTACGTTAGAAGTCCCTTCAGATGCTCTACGGGTAAAAAAACGTTCTCAGTTTTGTTTATCTGAAAACGTCTTTATTTGTCCTTGCTCTTGAAAGGCAGCTTTGCTGAGCGGACAGATGTGTCAGTTACTGGTTCTCAGAGGGTATCTGCGAGGGACACAATCTGGATTGGGGACAAGCAGCAGCAGCGAGGCGGAGGCCCTCAGAAAGGTGGCCCTCAGGGCGCTTTAGCCTGAGGTGGTGAGGAGAATGCAGGGTGGAATCTGCTGGGGCGGCCACGAGGGACAGGACATATTGGAGGACTGGTCAGATAAACAAACACATAAAGGGTAATGACAGTAGTTTTCTCACTGTCAGAGTTACACATGTAGAAACAAAAAATCTAAAATGAATCTTGCTGTGTTGAATTAGAATTGGGAGTATCAACGTGAACTCATGGTCTCTGAGAAGTGCAGATGTGGAAATACACCAACTTAGATATATTCCCTATTCGCTGAGGCCACAGAAGCAAGATAACTTAACAGCAGCTAACAAAGGCTCAACCCGGATCTGAGATCTGGGTTTCTAAATACTATTCTCTTCCTTCTCTATTAAAAGGAACCAGGGCTCCTTGGAAAAAGGCACGGTTTCAGGGTTGAGGCAAGGAAAAGACAAGGTAAGCAGAGAACATCTTTCGATAGAAAATAAGGAAGGGCTCAGAGGATAAAGGGACCATAATAAAAGCACATGAATGGGGTCGGAGGAACAGATGATAGCGATGTTCATCTATCTGTATTGATATAATTTACTGTTTCTAATTGTACTGTGGTTTTGTAGGACACTATCTATGTTTGTAGGAATCATACTCTAAAGTGTATTAGCCATGGGCCCTTAGACAAATCCCATCTTTCTGAGATTCAGCTTCTCAACTACAAAATTTGGGATATGCCAACCCACCCCCAAGAGCAAACGTGATGATTAAATGAGATAATGCATGTGAGAACACCCCAAAGGGTCTTGCACACACAACAGGCACTCCATAAATGATATCCCTTATTTTTCTAGAAAAAACAAATTTTAAAAAATTAAGGCTTACTTAGCAAGAAATTAAAAGCTACCTGAAATCCACTCAACAGTTCCTCAGAGAGGGAAAAAATCCCAGTTCCTACATTCCTACAATACTTTTCAAAAGCCTGGGGTAATACGGGCACTTACCTTCACGTACTGCCGCAGGCGATGAAGCTGCGGAGGCAAGGGTAAGCCCCCCACCAGAAGCACAGTCTTCATGCGCGGCAGGCCGCTCATCAGCTCTTTAGCTTGCCTCTCAATCTGAATGGCGAGCTCTCGTGTTGGGGTAAGAATGAGAGCACATGGAGTTTTACTCTGCAAAGATGTGAAAAATAAGTGGAAGAACACCAGCAGGTAAGTCCTATTGATATAACTAAATCTTCAGAAGGATTCCAGATGCATTTCCTTTTAAGTGTTCCCATCAGCCCAAGGGCGGAGGGCTCTACTGCTTCCTTACTGCAGATTTCTGCCTCCAAAAACTATCATAAATTGACCCCATTACATACATAACACAGATAGACATTGGGGCAAAGGAGCTTCGTCCACAGTAACAGAGGTGGGAAACCTGAAGGTTTGCTCCCACTTCATTGGACCTACCATAGCAAGCATCCTCTTAAGAGAAAACCCACTGATCACCATGAAGATTTGGTTAAAGCTTGGCATTCTAGCCATGCTCTTTCCTTCTCCTCTCCTGTAGAATTTACTTCTTTTTTTTTTGTCCAAAAAAACTTACATGTAATTATACTATTTCCTGCCCTGTGGCTCTATGCTGGTTCCCTAGTGAGTTTTACCTACATTTTGAACATCTACTGCTTTCTTTTATTTTTTTTACTTACATTATCATCTGCTCTCTTTAGTTTTCCAAATCGTCTGCCTTTATTTTTTTTTTAAGATTTATTTATTTATGCATACAAGCTGGGGTATAGGCCAGAGGTGTGGTGGGGGGGGTGGTGGTGAGAGGATTCACCAGAGACAGAATGGAGAGCAGAACAGGCAGATGGACTGAAATACACTGCTGAGGGAAGCAGTGTGCGAGACGGGAGAGGTCTGCTGCGCCATGTGGGAAGCTCCCCGGCTGGGGATCGAACTCGTGCTGCTATGGCTCTGTATAGCTTCATAGTGCTATGACTTAACCCACTGCGCCACCAGGGAGGTCCCCAAATCGTCTTCCTTTATCTTTCCTCCCTTTGCCCTTTTCTTTCACTTGTTTCCTTGCTTCTTGTACATAACAGCTCACAAGTTTGGCAATACTTGGCGAAGAGCAATTACTCAAAATGTTTGCTAATTATGTATCGAAGTGCTTTATACATTATAAACTATCAAGTAAGGTATAAGGCAGTATTATTTTAAGATGAACCACTGATCAAGTTTAAGCACTGCATTTATCCTGAAGCACTGCAATAGTGTTCCAACTTTGGTATAAATCAGTTTCTTTAAAACAAAAATCCAACGAGGATAAACTGCCATAAAAATTGCAGTTCCCCCAAATTAAAAGTTTATTTTGTTAGAAAGAAAATATTTTAGAGGGAAAACAATTTTTTTAGACCTTCAATAAAGAACTCTTTGGCTCAATATAAAAAAAGAAAAATTCCCTAAAATCAGGCTTTCAAACTACTATCAGAAGCAAGGTGGTTAGTAGTACCAAATAAAAGGGTTAGTGGCTTGGCAGGTGTCAGCCAACTGGTCAGGCCAAGTCAGAGATAGTGGCAAAGAGAGTTCTGAATGCTTGTATCATTCAAGGAGGCAGATAGCAATGGCTTCCAAAGTGCTTCCTCCCCTTGCTAAAGGGAGTTAGGAATTTCAGAGGATGACTGGTATTGGACAGGGTAGGGCAGAGAGGAAGGTCTGGATCCTGGTTACACAGGCACAGGGAACTTCATGATGGGATCATGCCTCATCATGGGGCTTTTGTTCAGCCAATAGTGGCCAAGGACCACCTGGGAAGGCAATTTTATTATGGAAAGGATGTTTTACATCCAGGATCTAGTTTGGGCCAGAACTCTCTGCCTTCTAAGTAACAAGGAGACTAGGATTAAGTTCCAAATATTTAGTTTGCAATTTAAACCCAGTTAAGGATGAAGCCGATAATACCTCACTTGTTTCTGAAAAGATGACATGTGAACTTGAACTTACCTCCAATAAAGCTCGGATGATAACAGGAAGAAGAAAAGCAGCTGTCTTCCCCGAGCCAGTGTCTGCACTGGCCAGAATGTCTCTTCCCAGAAGCCCCACCGGAATCATCTGCATTTGGATAGGGGTTGGAACTTCATAGCCTGATTTCTTCAAGTTGTGACTTAAGGCCTCAGGGAAACCACAATGCTCAAAGTCGATAATGGGCCTGCTGACATCCTGACCTTGAACTAAAATTCCTAGCTGCTGTTTAAGATTTTGAATCTGGGCCTCCTGAAGGTTCAAAATAAAGGGGTGTTCTTTATAGGTGTAAGAAGAATTAAGTGGAGACTCTGGCTCAGAATCAGCTTTCTGTGCATTGCTGAGTTTTAATTTCTCTTCCTTTTCCTTGACTTGCAGAAGATGTCTCGCTTTACACTCCAAGCTGCACACATCTTCATCTGTCTCATCACAGATATATTCTCCGTAACGACCACAGATGACACACACAGGTTCCCCTGGTTCTGCCCAGCGCTGTGTTTTGGAAAATGACTTAACAGGGTCTTCAGAAAGATTGCTAGCCTTTGTATCCTGCTCCGGTGCTCCCATGCCAGCCTGGGTTAACTGGCCAGCTGGACAGGGGAAGGGGAAAGGTTCACCACCGGACCTATCCGGTGTTTCAGCTTCTTTTGTACCTGAAGTGTCACCTGAATCTTTTCTGCCTTCATCCAGCTGCAGGTCTTCTGCTTCTGGTTTAATTTTCTTAGCAGCACAAATTTTGACATCATCATTAGCATTCCTCTTGATTTTTAGAGATCTTGGAACAAACATCCTTCAATATTCTGTTGAGGAAATTATATAATGAGATTTCTTTTACTATCAATAAAGTTCCAGTATAAAGTACTCTACAAGTACTCTACAGTTATCCTGGAGCCAGCCTAGTGACCCTGGGCTTGGCCTAAAAGGGATAAAGGAGATATCAGGACACTATTTATATCGTTTTTTTTCCATTCATCAATTTCCTCTAGTGAAAAGACAGAGTCCCTTTACACACACACACACACACACACACACACACACACACACACACTGCACACTGTTAAACACAGCCTTGTACAAAGCCTGTTACTGTTTACTACTTGCACTTTGAAATGTCAGATATTACAGAAATTCTGGAGTAAATCATTCCATTTTCACAAAATTGAGAAACACTTCACAATTGGAATCTTTAAAATTAAAATCGCAAAGACATACATAGCATTTATCATACCCTAAGCAATGCTTAGTGCTTCACCTTAACTCAATCTTCACAAGCTTGTAAAGTAGGTTAGTACCACCCATCCCCACATCCAATATATGCATGTATTTTATTGTGCTATTTTATCATATTATAGACTCCTTTTTCACATAAGGAAACTCAACCCACAGAGACTGACTTGTCCAAGCTCACACAACTCTGGCCTCAGAATGCCAGTTCTCAACCACAGTTATAACTGTTTACTCCAAAAATGTTTTTTGCAAAATGATAGTGGCTGGGAAAGAATATTGTCAACATAATCTTGCGACTATCAAATATACTAAAGAACGTTGTTCTAAAATGTTCTGGATAAATTGCCAGACCCCATTTTTCCAGAAAAATTGCGGCAAATATGCAACTAGAATTACCATCCCACGTCTCCGAAAATGTCAAGGGGGTGAGGGGAAGGCAAAGGAAGGATCTACGCGAGCAGGGAAGAGACCGGAACTCAGAGTCCTCAAAGGCGAAAACCGGCGGCAGCGGCGGCGGAGGCCTCGCGCATGTCCCCACCCTGGGTGGACCCCCAGACCCTCCCCTCGGGCGCTGCCTCACCCCGGCTGCGGCCCCGAACCCCCGGGGCGTGTGCGCTACGCGGGGCTGCTAGGGGACCGGCATGGCGGGCGCCGGGTTCCGGACCGAGGTGCGGGACGCGGCGCCAACAAGGCGGGCGGGGCCGGTGGGGGCGCCGGGTGGGAGAGGGACAGCGACCGCCGCGGCCTAGCGTCCGGCGGCCCTGAGCAGGGGTAGCTGGACTGAGAGAAGGCCCGAGCGGCCGGGGCCGCGGCGCGCTCACCCGCGCAGATCTGGGCTGCGTCCGCGCCGGCTCGGGCCCCGCTCCCTGCTCACAGGCGCGGACCTATTCTGCGGCTCGCAGGGGCGAAGGGGGGCACAAAATCCACTTCTCCGGGGCACAAAATCCACTTCTCCGGGTTTTGGGAGGGGGCCGCGGCGGGGTAGGCGGAGCCACTACGGGAGGCGGAGCTCAGCCGTGGGCGGGGCGGGGCGAGAGGAAGGGCGAGGGGCGGGGCGCGCAGCCCCGCGCGCTGGCCACGCCCCGCCCCGCTGCTGGCTGCCGGTAACCCGCGGAGCCTGCGGACCGGGACAGAGTCTCCCCGGGAGGAGCAAGCTGGGGGATCCTCTTGGAAGAATTTACGTAACGGAGTGACCGAGGCTGGTGAAAGTCTGACAGCCCGGAAAGACCCAAGAGGGCGGCGCGCTGGCCTGATGCTCTTAGGAAGTGGCAAGTTTGAGTGTAAACGGGAAGCTCAGAGTCCCCAGTGGGCATAAAAACCTTTTCTGCTTGTAGCTAGCAGAGTCACTCTGAACAGCGAGCTTCACACGGCATATTTGATATATTGGATATTGGATATATCAACCTCTACCACAACCTGCCAACACCAAAAAGAAAGTAGCCCAAGTTAACACAGGCCGGTGCATATACCGCTACCCTCTTGACAGTCTCTGGAGCCATGTGCCTGAGACCCACGCAGCTTGTAGTTGAGAGGTGATGGGGGTGGAAAGAAAGCTGGCTGAAAGAAGAGGAAAGTAGAGATGCTGTCTTAAGTATTTTCAGTCTAATATCTGATCAAACAAAATAATGGTGAATAAATATGTAAATTTTAAAGCATACTGATAAAACGAAAACCTGTGACTCCACCACGAGTGGAGATTTGCCTTACATTGTGCGTCTCCCGGCTTCTACCCCTTACCATCTTTAGTAGTTAATGGTTGAATGCATCCCTAAACAATACATTATTTCATGTTTCTTCCTTTTGAGCTTAACACACACACACACACACAACCTCCTGGTATAACCTGGGATTTCTGTGATTTGTTTTTATCACTCAACATTTTTGTTTCTTTGATTCACCCAACTTAAAACAAGCAATAAAACATTTATTCCCACTGCTATAATATCGTGTATCTGTAGTTCACTTATGTGAACATTTCATAAATTGTTAGGGAAATGACCCTTCCTTGCTATGGCAGATAAGGGAGCAAAAGGCTTGCAGTCTGTGGAATAGCTCTGCAAAATCTGCTCCCTGTGGGTAGAGTCAGTCTTTTAATCCCCACTGATGCCCAAAAAGCCAATAAAGAAAATTAAACAAGGGGCACCCAGCCTCCGCATCTCCGCTAAGTCCCTGCATCGCCTTCCTCTGCACTGGGCAGCAGTTGCTGTATCTTTAGGTAAAAAAAAAATAACAGAACCAGAAACCTCCTGTCAAGAATAATCACATTTTTAATGTCAGTGACTCACTTCCAAACTCTGTAATTCAAACATGTGTTTGTTGGAACAGTTTGCACAGAGTACAATCCTTAGGACTGCTCCCAGGTTCAAATGCTCATTTTGATTATCTAATAAACTTTTTGTCTCTGTTGGAAACTTTTATTCAGGCTAACATGTGTAATTGTTTATCCATTTTCTTGGTGATAGTTGTCTCCAGAATTTTGTTATTTACCATGAAGCTAATGAAATTTCATTTTAGAACCTCTTACCCCTGTGGGTCCCTTCCATAGCCCTAAAAGCAAAGCCCTGATTGTGTGTTCACAGGGTCATCTATTTTTGTAAGCTCTGCAAATGAAATTTGCACAGTGGATTAGGAACCCTTCTTTCTCCACTCCAGCTTTTCCTCCTTCAGCATTTCTTAAATTGCGATGATGATGAATGGATGGTTGGACAGATGTTCGGAAGGGCGGATGGATAGATGCAAGCATTTGGGGCTTGAACCAAGGTGGAATACACACACACACACACACACACACACACACACACACACACACACACACACATATACACATATGAATGCATCTTACAGCATCCAGTTTTGGAAGTTTGTGTGTGATGGGGAAGAAGCATAGTTTGATATAGGGGACTAGAAGCTAGTCTGTAAAAACTCATGAGATGTGTATAAGATTATAAACACAGGATTGGGTTCTGACCAGTGTCCAGTCAAATAGTAGTTCTTTTCCATTGGGAATGTAGTCATGATTATATAATTATAAATATACTTTGCTTTTTTGTTTGTTTGTTTATTGATGGAATCACACAAAGTAGAATTTATCAGATCCCTGAGTTTGTAGGTCATAAGCCTCTGCCAGAACTGCAGTGGGTCTTTCTGGGTGGGAAGACACAACCTTTTTATTTATTTATTTTTTCTTTTCAAAAATATATTTATTTATGCATATAAGAACTGGGTTGTAAGGCCAGAGGTGTGGGGTGGTGAGAGGATTCACCAGAGACAGAGTGGGGAGCAGAACAGGTGGATCTACTGAAGTGCGCTGCTGAGGGGAGTGGCAGGAAAGGCAGGAGAGGTCTGCTGCGCCATGTGGGTCAGCTCCCTGGGTGCTGCAGTGGCTGCAGATAACTTTATAGTGCTGAGACTTAACCCATCCCACCACCAGGGAGGCCTGACACTTTTTATATCCCATTTCAATAAACCATGATGAAAGAAAGACCTAGTAATCTTTTTCTGTCTCTCTTTAGGAAACTTTGTAACAGAAATCACTGTCATATGAAGAGGGGATCAAAGACTACCCAGCTTAAAAAAAAAAATGAAGGAGAAGGTATGGAGGTGTGTGTGACAGTTCCTTTAAAAAAAAAAAAGCATGGGGGGCTTCCCTGGTGGAACAAGGGGTTAAGTCTCAGCACTGTGAAGCTATCAGCAGCCACTGCAGCACCCAGGGAGCTGACCCACAAGGCAGCAGACCTCTCCCATTTTGCGTGATGCTCCCTCAGCAGTGCACTTCAGTAGATCCGCCTGTTCTGCTCCCCACTCTCTCTGGTGAATCCTCTCACCCCCTACACCTCTGGCATATACCCCAGTTCTTATATGCATAAGTAAATAAATTTTAAAAAAATAAAATAAAATAAAGCATGGTACTTTTCCCAGGTTTTGTCACATTTGTAATTTGTTGTCACTTTTCCCAATTATAAAATAAACTCATGCCCCCCCCAATTCAAATATGTACCCTAGTAACTACTAATACGGCTGAAACACACACACACACACACACACACACACACACACACACACATACTAAATCAAGTTTGGTAGTTCGAATTTTCTACATCTTTACTACTGTTCATGTTCAGATTTACCTGTCAGTATGTCTCTCACCATTAATAAATAAAATAGATCAAACAGAAAATATTCCATTATAATGATGGATTTGTGCATTTTCCCTGAACTCCAGTAATTTTAATTTTGTGTATTTTGGAGCAATTTTATTTTAGGATCAATATGTATAAAGCAATTTAAGCATCGATATGCCTTAGGTTTGAATGCTTTCGGCAAGGCCCTGCCACAAGTCCTGCCATTATCGACACTTACACCCGAGGCACACTGCTAGTGGCTAACTGAATTACTGAATAATTTAGAGGCAGCGAGTTTCCTACTACAGGACACCCCAGCTCTTCATTGGACATCTCTGATGATGAGTACCATTTAGCTAGACTCTCTTTAAGGCCAGGCATTATGCCAAGGATTTTACAAATAGTATCATGCTTATTTATCAGTGCAATCTTACGAAGTAGGTATTTTATCCCCATTATACTAGTGAAGAAACAGGATAATTAAGCAACTTGCCCAAAGTCACACAGTGCTGACAGTATAATAGGAATTTAAGTTCAGGGCTGTCTCTTAAATCCACTAGACAATACTGCCTCCATGGTCTTCTTTATCTTAGTTCTAAAACCAAAACCATGTCCCCTCAACTTTCTATCAAGGGACCTAGTTCTAACCACCATATCAGCCTACCCAGCACTGGCCCAATCCCTTGGAAACCTCAGAAATAATCTAGACTAATATGTGTCTCTTAACTCTGCCAACTTTCATTTGCCCGTATAGCTTTGCTATATTCACTCATATTGCTACTTTCGAAGAAATAGTCATTCTTCAAATATGGGATGGTTCATTCTTAATGTACAGCCCAGCCTGCCGAGTTACAACTCATTACTGCATGTGAGTTAGGCATGCTAGATGAAGCCGAATATTTAACATCAAACTCTTCATCTTTCAGGGTTAATAAGTCAAACCACCAAACCACTCAGATCTCAATTTGACCCTATTGTATGCTCTTTAATAAAGAGCTTAGGTTTAGATTTCCTCTTAGGTCTTACCAGAGTAGAGTCTAATTAACCTAAACTGCTATCTATTTTCTTCATAAAAAGATTTTTTAAAAGATTTATTTTTAAAAGATTTATTACTTTTTGAGTTGAAGAAGTGAGGTATAGGCCAGAGACTCAGGAGGGAGGAGGTAAGAGGACTCACCAGAGACAGGGTGGGGAGCAGAAGAGGTGGATCTACTGAAATACACTGCTGAGGGGAGCAGAGGGCGAGACAGGAGAGGTCTGCTGCGCCATATATGGGATAGCTCCTTGGCTAGGGATGAACTCAGGCTGTCTCAGTGATAGCACTAAGACTTAACCCCTAGACCACCAAGGAAGCCCCATAAAAAGTTTTTAACGACAGTTTTACAGTGGTCTTTTCTGAGACCACAGAAAGCATTACCTATCGTTCACATAGAAGACACAGATGGCGTTATTAATACATTCCTATAAGCATTATGCTTTATGGCGGGGAGGGACAAGAAAATATTCGGAGTGACTCAATTAAACAAGAGTTGTGGAATGCATACGTCCTACATAACCACTCTAAGTTTGCCTTAAGCTGTGTCTTAGAACAGGAAATGCTGCAATAATGTGAGCTGACCTGTGTGTTAATCTCATGTGCTGTTGAGACATGTATAGAAATAATAATGCCTATCATTCTTTCATCCCAGGAACCTCAGTCTCACACCTATTTTCTTGGAGCTACTACTCCTTAACTCTTTTCATACGTGAGACTTGGAAAACTTGCAAACATTTACATCAAGGAGAAGACAGAAAGCCCAGGACGATGATGTCTGATCACCACTGATATTATTTTTTCACTTGTATCATCACAATGAATCAACCAGAACTTAGAGCCTACTATTTTCTGCCTTTGGTAACTTTTTCTGGTAAATAGTATGACAAATCATAAAAGTGGAATTATTTTCTCCTTCAATAGATTTATAGCATCTACCATGTGGCAGGCCTAGGAATATAATGAACATGAAAGACTGATTTCTGCCCTCACTCAAGCTTTCAAAAAGGCAGACACAAACAATTACACAGTGAGTGATAAGTATATGATAAGGGGAGTATAGGATAGGAGCATGTAAGAAGGGCACATAGTCAGATGTGGGGGATGAGGAAAAACTTTCCAGAGGAAATGACATCTAAACTGAGATCAGAAGACTGAAGAGGAATTGAGACTATTAAGGCAGGAAAGAGAAGAGGAGGGAAAAACCCAAAATGGAAGTATGGCATATGTGAGGACCTAAAAGAAGTCAGGTATTAGTCTACTTAGGTCAAATTAAGCTGCACTAGTAAGAAATGATCCCAAAATCTCAATAACATAACAACAAAGGTTTATTTATCATTCTATTCATGCTGCAATGTGGAGAAGATTGCTAGGGGGACCAGGGGGGTAAAACTGATGTAGGAAGCTGCAGTAGTAATTCATGCTAGAGAAGTCCTGAATTAAGTTAAAGGCAGTGGGGATACTAAGCAGTGGACAGAATCAAGGGATATGAGCGAAGTAGAGTTAATAGGTTTTCTGACATGGAGGGTAAACTAGAAGGAGACATTCAAGTTCAATTTAATACTATTTAGTTTTATATTAAGCATGAAACACAGTATGAAGAGTTCTGGCAGAGAGGAATTTAATATAATAGCATGGCAAATATTGTATTGTTAATAATTTTATTTTTCCCACAGTATTTTTTTATTTCTCAAGAGAAATTATTCCTTAGCCCAAATATTCATGTTTCATAGTTTAGGAGCACAAATCAGTTACAAAGTCAAGCCAAAGAAATCCTTTATTTTTTTAAAAGATTTATTTATTTATGCATACAAGCTGGACTGTAGGCCTAAGATGGGGGTGTGTGTGAAAGGATTCACCAGAAACAAAGTGGGGAGCAGAACAGGCGGATCGACTGAAGTACACTGCTGAGGGGAGCTCCCTGGCCGGGTATCAAACTCTTTCTGCAGTGGCTGTAGATAGCTTCACAGTGCTGCAACGTAAACTGTTGAGCCACCAGGGAGGTCCCAGAAATCCTTTATGTCTTAAGATCACTTTGTACTCTGAAAGATGCCAGCCTTCCTCAGCTCTTCAATATCTTTCATGGAATAATAATATCTGTAGAAATCTGCGTATGCTTTCTTTCTTGGTTCAGCCACAGCAAACTTCTAGAAAGCTGCAACCCCCAGGGATACAATGAAAGCGCCGACAATATAAAATCGCAGATGCCTGGCCAGAAGGCCTTGCCTGGGAGGTTTCTACAAAGCACTGGACGTCACAGTAGTTATTCTCCTTGACAGAGACGTCCTTCCACACTCTGTATTGCTAATAATTTTAGAAACATCTTCCTACCAATCTCAAATGCATCACAGAGTTTATGATCTCAACCTTCAGTATTATTATTTGCCAATATTATCAATATTATTATTTTTGCTCAAACTCCTGGCACATGCATTCACTGAAGTACATAGTTCCTGACAGTGAATCTTCTGGGATGCCAAGTCAGGAGATTCCTTGTTGCAATTTGTTCTATTTTACATTCTAATGCTTGAACTTAGAAAGATGTCATTAGGTGACTAGAAAAAAATTAGACAGGTGCTGAGCTATAATGTCTACTCCTGTAGACCTTAGCAGAGGGAGGCACATATAGATGTCAGACTGGCACACTCTGAAGACACCATGAGCGAGCTCAAGCCATTAGAATACTAGAAATCTGCTGCCAATTTGAGTTATTTCTCTAGAAAAAAAAATGTTCCACTGGAATCTCAGTTTCAAGATTAGGCAGTTGCTGGGACTTCAAATTTTCAAGAGATGAAAAGGAGAGCATCTTGTTTTTCCAAGGCAACTCTAATTTGCTCAGCAGAGGACAAGTTGAGAACCCCACTCCTGATACGCCCTTATCTGCAACAGACCCCTTTCCTGGTAGCTTTACCTGTACAACTTCTCCCACCACAACCATTTCCAGCTACACACGGACCGCTTGTCCATTAACTTCTTTATTTTCTCTGAACATGTCTGCCATCTCCTGTCTTCCATTTTCATCTTATCCAACTTAGATTTTGGACTGTGAGGGCTAATTTCGGCATGCCTGTGATAAGCCTGAGCTATTTCACTGAAATCAGAAATGGGCCGAAATTGCACTGATCCTTGGTCAAGGCATGAGATGTGTATTGATTAGTAGCGTACCTTTATAATCAGGAATCTGAGGAGCTGGTTCCCTAGGATGCTCCAACGGTGACCTAGAAGGGCTTTTGGTTTTAATCTCCACGAATTTGAGGATTTTTAACATATTCTATGCATTTCTATTTGTTTCACTAATTATTCTTTCTGAAGCTGAAATTGTCCCTCTTTGACAGTGAGAACCTCTTCAGTCTGTCTAACTTCTGTGTTCTTCAGAAACAATCGCAGCAGTTTTTAATAGTTTCCCTGCTTTCTGGAATGACAGTCCAGGCTGGTCGCAGGTATTTTTCCCCAGACTGGACCTCAGCCATTTCTAGCAGGAGCTTGTTGTCTGAGTTTTAATGGAAAATGGTATTTAAAGGCTCCATTTTGGATTTTAAGATGTTAATTGTTACTAGGTTGGTTATTGTTTCGGAGCCTTTTTAGCAGCCAGAGCTAAGATAGCCTTCTTTTTTAGGAGAAAAAAATATGAAATTACTCAATTCAAATTTAGAATTATAAGATGTTTATTTAATTTCTTTGATATTGGCATTGCTTTTTTATACTGAAAATCTTGGTTTCTAGGAATATTAACATAATTATTTATTTGTTATATAAGGAATAGTTTCAGAATAATATATAAGTTATTAATAAACACATTATTGCTGAGAACAGTTTACAATGTTTTTTAATCTTTTAAAAATTTCAGTTATTATCTCCCCTCGGGACATACAGTCAAATTATTGTTTTAAAATCAAGTGAAATAATTCCTTCCTGTGTGGCTAAGACACTAAAGCAATACAGAGGTGGTTTCATTTGTTTCATTTTGACTTTTAGGAGCTCCTATTTTTTTTCATTTTGGTTTAATATTATATTATAATTAAACAAAACATGTATGTGAATTGAAATCAAATCTGCAAAACAATGTATATTCTGAAAAGGTGAGCTTTTATTCCTGGTCCATCGGCCCTAGTATTTCCTTCCCCTACAGGTTACTTAAAACAAACAAACAAACAAACAGACAAACAAACACTTTGTCGATCTATTTTTGAATATATAAGCAAATATTTTATATATGTGCACAAATACACATGTCTGACTATTACATCAATGGAAGCATTCTATAGATACTTTCCCCCATTTTTTTCACTTAAGGCTATCTTGGAAATCACTTGAGGGCATAGAAACATTTTTCATTCCTTTCCAGTATACCATTGCATGTTTCTACCATTGCTCCAGTCTCCTGCTGATAAATATTTGAGTTGTTTCCAGTATTTTGCTATTAAAAGAAGTACTTCAATAGAGAGCCTTCCATACACTTCATTAAGTTTTTACAAGTATGACCATATCTCACTGAATCTGAAATTTCATTAATTTTAAGTTGCATCGTTCCTCTATACGCCAGTAAGAAATAAAAGTGTTTCAGAGATTTAAGTGTGAAAAAAGTATACTTTTTAAAATTAATGAAATTAGAGTTTCATGTAATCCTGAAAGGCAGGTACAACTATCCTAAGGATAGGAGATATTAAAAAACAAAAAAAAAGAAAGAAAGAAAAAGAAAGAGAGCAGGAACAAAAACCAACATATATAAAAGGAAAAAGCCAAGTGATTTTTATCTTAATCTAGTCCTCTAGTATGTTTAACCTGAATGTCAACTTTGGACAGATTTTACTCTTAACCCAAACCTGAACATTCTTCCTCTAGAAGAGTATAAAGAGAAGAGGAACAGTCTGAAAAATTCTCCGTATGGACAGATGGGCTTTATTTTCTTCCTGCCCCTTCCCTGTTGAAAATGTGCATAGATTTTATTACATGCATGGATTAATAAACATGACCTCAAACCATCAAGAGTCATGTCAAAGATCAGAACTTCCAATAAAGGGGAGACAAGAGCAAAGTAATAGTCTACTGCACTATAATGATAATGACAAAATAGAAACAACAACGACAGTTCAGACATTTACGGAGTGTGTCCTGTTTGGGTGGCCTAGGGAGGTGTGTTTTGAGTGAATATCAATAAGACTGGTCTGTGGCAGTGAGGTGACCCACAGGAAATTAGTAAGTGAACATTCCATTTTAAACATCAATCATTTGTGAGTCGGCTATCTTGAGTCTTTTCAGCAGAGACTAATCAACTCTCAGTCGGTTGATCAAATTTTCTTTGTGGACCTGCTTAGCTAACCTCAACCTTGGTGACCACATCAGTATAAAGTAATCAAGTGAGACTCTGTGGAGTTGTCACCGTCTTTGTAAGACTATATGTTATTGGTTGTTTTATTAGGTTACTTCATTTGAACTGTTTTCTTTCAATGGCAGTTTGCCTTGTGAAGCAAAATAAATCAGTACTTTGTATATTGGAAATGAAAATAACATTAAACTTTGAGATTTTTAAGACATGGGGGGAAATGGTTATTTGATTTCTAGTCAACCTATCAAAACAACTAGTTTTGAGATGTCCTTATGAGTCTGTGATAAAATGTGAATTCAAAATTGCTCAAGAGTCCAAAATGATATTATCTGTCTTTAGCAAGGGGTTGGGGAAACTGAGGCTCTTGTACATTGTTAAACAATTGGTATAACATCAGTATGTTTTAAATGCTTAAAAATATTCATAACTAGTAATTTCCATTCTAGATTTTTTCTTACAAGCAAATTACTAATACACATAAAGGTATAATGGGGGGTGTTTCTTACATTACTTGAAAATAATGTTATCCTTGTAATAGCCTAAATATTCAACAAAAGGGAATTAGTTAAACTAAGTATCACATACCTGTGCAATGGAATATAATGCAACCATTAAAAATCATGTTGAATATTTAATGACTTGAAAGGATATTAATGATCTACTAAAAGGAAAAAACACCAGATTCATTGTTTTGAAAAAAGCAGATGTAATCTTTGTGAACTTGAGTTAGTTCTTACACATGACACAAAAGCACAAGAGACAAAAGCAAAAATAGATAAACTGTTGTGCTATAAATGATACCGTAAAGTGAAAACACAACTGACAGAATGGGAGAAATGGTTTGCAATTCATATATCTGATAAGGGACATCTTCAGAATATTCAGGATAACCAGAAATCTTACAACTCAACAATAAGAAGAAAATAATCTAAATTTTAAAAGGGCAAGGGATTTGAACAAACATTTCTCATAAAAGATACACAAATAGCCAATAAGCAAAAATGATATTGAGTCAAAACCACAATGAGATGCGACTTCACACCAACTCAGATAGCTGTAAACAAAAAGAGGGAAACAAATAGTAGAAAGTGTTGGCAATAGTATGGAGAAAACTGGAATCTTCATACATTGCTGAAAGGAATGTAAAGCGGTACATGTCATTTTGGAAAACAGTCTGGCAGTTACTCAAAGTGTTAAAGATAGAGTTACATATGTCCAGAATTTCCACTCCTGGATTCCAAGAGAATTGAAAACAGGTGTTCAGATAAAAAATGTGCATGAATATTCACAGCAGCATTATGTGTGGCATCAGATAGATGAAACAACTCAATATCCATGATAAATGGTAAACAAGATGTGGTATATCTGTACAGTGGAATATTATTCAGCAACAAAAAACTCAAGTACTGATACATACTACAACTTTGAAGAATCTTGAAAACATTAAATGAAATATCAGTCATAAAAGACTACCTCTTGTGATTCCATTTCTACAAAATGTGCAGGAGAGGCAAATCTAGAAACAGAGGAGGCGAGTAGTTATCTAGGACTGAGTTGTGTGTGTGTGTGTGTGTGCGCGTGTGCGTGTGCATGTGCGTGTGCGTGTTTGTGTGTGTGTGTAGAGAGGGGATATGTAGTAGGGGTTCTTTGGGGGTGATGAAATGTTCAAACTTGTATTATGGAGATGGTTGTACAATCCTATAAATATATTTAAAAGTATAGAACTGTGCACTTACAATGGGTGAATTTTGTGGTATGTGGATTTCAGTGAATGTTTTTTAAAGCATAAATAGTAGCTGGATGGTGGATTTAGGTTGATTTTAATTTTTTTCTTTCTATTCTTTTCTTTGTTCATTTTATAGAGCAAATGTGTTCTAGTTGTAAGAAAAGAAATAAACTTATTGGCTTAAATGGTTTGATTCATTACATACAGAGAATTACATACAGAGGCTCATGGGTTTAAGAACATTCTTAGATTAAATAATTGTCCCTAGAAGAAAAGTGCTCTATTCTCCCATGTCATTTCCCACATCTTCTTATTGTTCTCTACTGTAAAATAGAGGAAGTTATTTTTTCCTTTAAATAATGAAATCTGTGGGTGTTTCTATTTTTTTCACTTTATGTGGTGATTCATTTCAGGCTGAATTCCTTTCCATTTTTGACTTTTTATTGTTACATCACAAGAATCTCTGCACTTTAAATCTTGATTTGGATGGTGATACATTCAGGGCACTTCCACAAATTGAGCTTAATCCTTTAATCCAATTTAGCAGAATGCATTCTTCCTCCTTTTCTTACCCCAAGACCAATTATTATTTGGTTATAATTCCACATCATAATGAATATAAGCAACAAAGAATGCATGTTGCAAAAAAGTGCTTAAATTTCGGGGTAGGGCAAAAAAAAGTGCTTAAATTTCAATTGACAGCATAATATACTGTGAAAATTAAAAGATTGTATTAAAGCAGGTTATAAGTGTTCTGAAAGATTATATAAAAGTATTTTGAAGAATTAGGGATTTTTGCTCATTATAGCACCTGCTAATATGTTGACTATTTTATTGCAGGAAGGTGGATCAGTTTGTGTGTGTGTGTGTGTGTGTGTGTGTGTGTGTGTGTGTGTGTGTGTGTGTGTGTGATGATGATAACTGGGCTTAAGGAAAATACTTAAAAGACATACTCAAAAGAGATCTACTTAGTTGAAAGGTAATACTACTTAACTGTGTGAAAAATTCAAGAACACGTTATAATGTCAATTTTTCCTTTTAGACATCAACCATGAAATTAAAAACGACAAAATTACAACCGAAGGCAACAGAGACCACAAGAACTAATCAACAGAAAAGCACTTCCAAAAGTTAAGAGCATTATAAAATATAAGATAGTATTATTATTATCATCATCATATTAAGCAAGAAGACATATGTTCTTAGAATAAGAACATAAGCCTGTCCAAGAAATTCCAAGTTTAAGGTACTAGTTTTTTTTTTTTTAAGATTTATTTATTTATTGCATACAAGCTGGGGTGCAGGCTAGAGGTGTGAGGGGTGAGAGGATTCACCAGAGACAGAGCTGGGAGCAGAAAAGGTGGATCTACTGAACTACACTGCTGAGGGGAGCAGCGGGTGACGTAGGAGAGGTCTGCAGCGCCCTGTGGGAAGTTCCCTGGCCGGGGATCAAACTTGTGCTGCAGTAGCTGCGGATAGCTTCATAGTGCTATGACTTAACCCCTTGTGCCACCAGGGAGGCCCAAGGTACTCGTTTTTGTTTAAAATTTTATCCTTGAAGTCAGTGTTCTGAAAACAGCCAAGAGTCCTGTAGCATCACCTGGAAATCAGGAGTGGGAGCAGCAGGTTCAGCTTTACACCAAGAAGCAACTTGATTAAAAGACAGGATTTGGAACCCAAAAAAAAGAAAGAGAGGAAAAGGAAAAAATTGGGGGACAATTACAGGCTTTCAGGGAACACATGTACATGTTTAAATCTTTTCAATATTAATCGGTTAACTGTGACCTGCATCTGAATTCTAAGGTGGAAAACTGCAAACCCCTAGCTGGGCTGAAAGCATCTTGACAGTGTTGGCCACATAATGGCCCAGATTTGTGTCAAAGTCAGTTGTGTTTGTGGACAGCGATTATGCTTAAACAAGAGACTAGGGGAGAGTGGGTAGGGAGTGTCCTTATTGTCAAATGGGGCAGGCTTCACTCAAGGTTATTATGTAATAATAATTCTGGAGGAAAAGTAATCACACTGAAGCTTTACCAGAGCATTTTATTAAGATTGCCTGCTGGTTTCCATCTGCCTCACTCATTCAACTGTAATTTCTTGAGGGTAGGAAGCCCAGAGTTTTACTTCCGCATCACCAGCTCTTTAGCAGTACCTGGCACACCAGAGATATTTGAATGATTTACAAGGAATCTAGCACGCTACTGATAAGACAATAGAAATCTGTTTTCCTGCTTTAAGTCATTGGTGCCTCTCAGAGTAGAGAAAGCTTCGAGCAGATGTAATTTGCAGATTCTCCTTGGGTAAGAAAACACCCAAAAGGACTTCCACACCCTTAATATTCTTCCTCTCAAACATCCTTGTCTCTATACTAGACTTTCTTTACTTTTTAGAAGGTTGGGTCATAGAAAAGCTTGTACTGCAAGCCAGATAGCTGGTTTCTCTGGCAGTAAATAGATTCAGATAATGTGCCATTTGGATTATTCCTGTTAATAACAGCTCAGGATTCTAGATCTATTTGGATTAAGATAAGATTTTGAGAAATGTGAAGATATTACAGTTCCTGAGTCAGATAAAATTTTGTCATGAATATGGCTTCTGCCTCATTGCATCAATTTGTTTTTAATTTCTTAATTTTATAATATCTTAATGTTTCATCTTGGTACCAAAAACAAAGCAATATTTTGTAGACCTTTCAATTCATTAAAATTATAACCACGAAGGACTCCACCAACAATGTGACTCAATAGGGACGTTCTGACAAGCCTCTCCTGGGAGCACAACTAGGAAATAACCAAATTTTGCTGACAGGAGATTTTCACCAGCTGATTGGCAGTAACAGGAACTGAAGCACGGATATTAGATGCCTCACTGTGAGGGTGGATCAGGGAGAGGAAGTCGTGGCCGGGGTGCCATCAAACAAGCTGGGGAAAGCTCCCAAATATTTTGCAAGGTCACCATTACTTAGATCCCCAAACCAAACTAGAACAACACACAAATTTCAGACTGATATCCCGGATGAACAGAGATGCAAAAACCCTCAACAATCTTGGCAATTCAAATCCAGCAACACATTAGAGTATCTTTAACCAAGACCCAGTGGAATTCATCCCAGGGACTCAAAGTTGGTTTAATAAGCACGAATCAAGCAATGTCATTCACCACAGCAACAAAAAGATAAGTAAAAATCACATGATGAGCTCAATAGATGCTGAAAAAGTATTTGACAAGGATCAGCTATTGAAAAGCTGAAATAGTGTCTTTGGGGACAAAGTGGATGGATGTTGAGCTGCTGATGTGAAGGGAAATAAGTCAGAAAGTGAAAGACAGTTTCAGTGGATGGTTTCACTCATTTTGTGATATAAATAACCACAGAAAACAGACAAAAACAAGAGGACTCATTCTTCTAGTCTGTGAAAAATACACTGCGTACTAGAGGGGAGTAGAGAAGGGAGAGGGGTGAGAAGGCAACAGGGCTGCGCACTGGAGCTTGGGTGGAGGGTGAGCCAGGTCTGTGCTCATGTGGAGGTGGGCAGTTGTGTTTCCCAAAAATGTAGGGATACATAAACAAGCAGCACATCAAAAAAATTTGAGAAAAAGATAACCTGCGTCCCAGAAAAATAGTGTGTGTGTGTGTGTAAATTACACGCTATGATCTGAATGTTTGTGTTCTCCCCAAATTCATGTGTTGACATCCTAAGCGTGATAGTTTCAGGTGGTGGGGCCTTAGGCTGTGAGGGTGGAGTCCTCACAAACGGGGTAAATGCGCTTACACCAGAGACCCCACAGAGCTCCCTTGTCCCTTCCACCAGGAGAGGACACAGTGGAAAGATGCCATCTGTAAGCCAGGAAGCCAGTTCTCACCAGACTGAATCTGTGGGCACAATGAGCTTGGACTTGCCAGCCTCCCGAACGGAGAGAAATACATTTCTGTTGTTTTATATATGTCACAAAGTCTGTGGGGTTTTGTTACAGCAGCTGAAATGGACTAAGATGCCATAGTAGCTTAAATGTGTTAGACAGTACGATGTTGAATTGATTTCTTTTTAGAGTGTAGAAACAGAAACATGAATGTAATAAATAATAATTTGATCCAGCCTTATGTTCATCTCATATGTTGTTAGTGTTCGTGATGGAAAAAAAAAAACAAAAAATGAAAGAAACCCTTATAAGTCACCTTAGAGGATTGTTGGGAACTGTGACAAAATAAGAAATATTTGTTCTCTGCACTCAGAGCTCCTAAAAACCCCTGGAATTTCAAGGTCATGGGGAGAGGAGCATCTTTCATTATTTATAACAAGTCCCTTTCAACCACACATGAGTTGGTATTAATGAGGTGACTTTTGAAAAGCCCCTAAGGACAGGACCTAGGGAGGCTGGTTGCTAGGGGAACCAACCCTGTGATTTAGAGGACTGGAATTTTCAGCCCAACTCGTGACCTCAGCAAGAGGAGAGGAGTTGGACATGTACTTGATCATCCGTCGCCAATGATTTAATCAGCCGTGTCCGTGTGGGGAAGCTGCCGTGATAACAGGGGAAGCTGCCTGAACAGCATGGTGAGAGCTTCTGAGCCTTTGATTACATCCAGGTGCTGAAGGCGGGTGCGGGCAGGGAGGCTTGGAATTCCTATCCCTTCTCTTGCCTTGTGCATCTCTGCCATTTGGCTATTCCTGACTGTATTCCTTATAAAACACCTGAGTTCTGTAGGCCAGTAAAGCAAAATACTTAACTGGAGGAGAAGATTGGGGAACACCTGATTTATAGTTGGTCGCTCAAAAGTATAGCTACCTGGGATTGCAACGTGCATCTGAAATTAGGGGTAATCTTGTGGGACTGAGCCTCTAATCTGTCTTCACTAATGTGAAGACAAACCCCACACATTTGGCATTAGAAGTGTTAGAAGTAGTCGCATTTTCCTCTTAGGAACCGACTTATAATTCTTGAAATTTACAAATAAAAAGAATCAAGAAATTGTCTTTCCTATATCTCAGGGCAACCATTGGTTGATAAAATATGGAGATAATCTAGCTAGTAAGTGAAGCAAGCACAGTAGAATTAGAATAGCACAGTGGTGCAACCCTTCGTGAAATAATGGATGTGAGCAAAGATCATCAACAGCAGCTAAAAGCACAAGGTGAAAAACTCACGGAGAACTGCACGGTGTGATTCACCTGGCAACGGCTGAATCTACTGACAGGTCTCGGCATCACAGAAAGGGACAACCAGATACTCTGTGCCTCCTGATGACTGCTCATAAAACTCTGCACAGACTATTCATGCCAAAAAAATGAACCTAAATCTGATTGAGTCTCTAGATGTATCAATTTACAGAAATATAAGAGACAGAGGAGGCTTTTAAAGAACACCAGTGGGATGCAATTAGCAAAATTGAGACTGTGGAAAAGCTTATGGAGAAAATGACAAATACATTTCAAGGGAAAGAAAGTGAGAGTGACAGAAACAGAGGAGGATCCCATAGTTTAGACGAAATGTAATATGTAACCCTTATTTGGTCCTGGATTTTAAAAACTGATTGTAAAATAGAAAAAGAATTCAAGCAGTGTCAAGCAAGCACTCTACTAAAAGCAAAAATAAGACAACAAGCTCGCCCCCTCCCTGCCCATTGACTTTTGTTCATGCAAATCTTATAATTAAAGAGGTGTGCATTTTACGCAAGCCTGCTTGTTCTGAACTGATGCTCGGAGTCAGCACATTCAACCTCATCAATCACTGATTCTCAAACTTAACCGAGTTTATGAGTTCATTCCCCAAGGGAGGGTGTCAATGGAGCACCGAAAACTTGAAGGTGAAGGTTTTGTTAAAAGTCCCTAGAATACAGGGGCCTCCCCGGTGGCGCAGCGGTTAAGCGCTGCGCCGTGGAGCTGTCGGCAGCGGCGACGCGAGTTCGACACCCGGCCAGGGAGAGTCCCACATGGTGCGGCAGACCTCTCCTGCCTCGCCCGCTGCTCCCCTCAGCAGTGTATTTCTGATCTGCCTGTTCTGATACCCGCTCTGTCTCTGGTGAACCCTCTCGCCGCCCCACGCCTCTGGCCTGTACCCCAGCTTGTATGTATAAATAAAAAATAAAATCTTAAAAAAAAA